>VOMN01129300.1:0-23988 GCA_014899125.1 Orchestia grillus | reverse complement strand
CACAGGAACGCTTGAACGCTCTGCGTCACAGGAACGCTTGAACGCTCTGTGTCACAGGGACGCCATCTGGCAGAAGGAGACCAAATGGGCCTCCTAGCCAATTAAAATGGTAATGATATGTTAATCCAGATGCTAAAATTTATTCTCCAGGTCAAGACTCATGAGGGCCACAGACTACTTGCTTTTAGGAAGACGGCAAATGAAAGTGGGCGAGTTTCTGTGGAAAAGTTACCAGCTTCTATTCGCACATGTGACCGATGATCTTGAAAATATTCCTAAAAAATAAGACGAAAATATCAAAATAATAAATTAATATTTGATTCCCGCTATGACTCGCAATATATTAATGGGTGCATAGGCTTAATTGGTAGCATTCGTACAGCAGAAGTGCAGAATTAAGTGATGAAAAGTGAATAGAAAACTGACGAGATAACAGACATTTATAACTAGGGGAATGAATAACTGAGTTCTATGAGGTCTCAATGGTTAGTTCGTTCGGACAGTACAACAGTAACAGCATGGACAGTAAAACCCACTTCCACTGGCACAAACGTGATGCACATTTACATTCAACATTTCTTGATGCGCAGAGTGTAATCATGCGTGCAGGGTTTGGTTGCTTTGTGACTTTTTGAGGTTTTACGAAGTTTTTCGTTCTCACCTTTGCTTATCATGGCACGAACATGAGAACCATGCGGCGCACATGTCGTTTAGTAACTGTAAGACGGATCGAGAAAGCGGGGGTGGTGATAGCAGAAAACAGCCCACAGCCTTCAGGGTGCTTGCTTGATCAGGTCGCACCGAGATAACATGATGAATGTAAGATAGCATGTACGCAAAACAGAGCAGATCAGGCAGCAGAGCAAGCGGCATTGTTTAGGCAGCAATTCTGGGCGTTGCATCAGGCGCTATGCAGGCTTAGACAACAAATGAGGCACTGAGACAACAGATCAGGCAACAAGATCAGGCAACAAGACAACAATGGCGGGAGAGTAGCAGGAACATTTCAACGCCGTACGCCGCCATCCCGCCGAACTGTGAATGAGTACAAATAAAGCGTACCAACGCAGGCGCGGCCTGGCGCGCTATTATGGCGGGCAGTAGTGATAACGTAAGGGCTAGTCCTACTCAGGCTCTATATGTGCTAGTCCTACCTAGGCTCTATATGAGCTAGTCCTACCTAGGCTCTATATGTGCTAGTCCTACCTTGGCTCTATATGTGCTAGTCCTACCTAGGCCCCACCATTTGATAGTGCAACCTAGGCTCTAAATGCGCTAGTCCTAATTAGGATCTACCGTTTGATAGTGCTACCTAAGCCCTGTATGCGATAGTGCTTCCTAGACTCTACATATTTGTGCTAGTGCTACTTAGGCTCTGTATGCGCTAGTGTTATCTAGCCTCTACATATTTGTGCTAGTGCTATTTAGGCTCTGTATGCGCTAGTGTTCCCTAGCCTCTACATATTTGTGCTAGTGCTACCTAGGCTCTGTATGCGTTAGTGCTGTAATGCTCTACACGCGCTTTGTGTTGAAAAAAGATCATTAACTGATGAGATAACACTACAGACTGACGACTGAGATCTCACGGCAAAAAAGTTATAAATTCCGTTTAAAACTTTTGCCCACTGCCAAAATGGTTGTTAGGTCGAATTCAACGTTAAATAACTCATTATCATACAAACTTGCTCATTATTTTAAAAATAGAGAAGCCACGCTGGGCAACGGGAAAAGTACATCACAAAGAACAGAACAAAACCAGGCTCAATCAAGTTACTTATATCTCATCTGAGCTGCCACTACGATTCACCAGGAAACTAACCGCACAAAAAACACACACCCGCACACACACACACCCGCACACACGTCACTCGCGTGTGGATCGAGAGCAGCGGTCGTGACGCGCGGGCCGCGGCGTCAGTCCGCTGCTCCGTCAGGGCGCCCCCCGCCAGCGGCGTCAGGAGGCAAGCAAGGAGCAGCCCGCGGGATCTGCAAAAATGACTGACAATTCGCTTAGAATATTTCAGACTTAGTTTTGATTAACCAATCTGTTCTTATTCTTTTTCCAGGACTGTTGATGGAATCATCGAATTCTGAAACGTCGAATGACGCGGCTTAAAAAAGGCAGCGCTCGTAATGCAAGTCGATTTTGGGCAGAGTTTACTGGTCACGAAGCCTTAGGTTTTTCTGTTCGCTGGCTATTTAATCGCCAAAGACCCTCTGTCATTCCTGTTGGACATTAGAAATATTACAGTTTACTCTTAAATTCTTGTTATTTCACTCAAAATTAGGGTGCACGTGCCCACAAATGAGCAAAATATGAACGACTGTTTACGAAATGTTTGCTTCATTTACGAAATAAGTTGGTCCATGTGATCCTTGCCTTTTAGGGTTGAGGGGTCGTTTCAAAAATTGCGAGGACAAGCGTTTTAGTTTCGCTTCCAGCCCTCGCGATGATCATTGTCTTTGACAGTTTCTTCGCATAAGTGTGACATCAATCCTGCATAAGCTCATAGTTGAAAAAGTGCATTAAAAAAAAGAAGCACCCTTTGTTACAAGTCTTTAGTTCCTTCGTGACTAATTTACCATAATATGTAAGCCCCCAAATACACTCGTATAGACAGAATTGTATTTGTAGGCAGATAAAATATTATATGGTAAGTCAACCTTTCGACTATCTTACACTAAGATACAGACGACCCTTGGTACTTGTGCCATGATTTAAAGTAACAGAGAGCCCTAATAAAGTCAATTTTATCCTTCACTTCCTCCTCTTGAAAAGGAAACAAAACCCTGTAAGCCTTTATGCATAAATGGGACAAAATTACTAGTATTCTCCCCGCAGTTTTAGAAAATTTTCGGTCTAGAGTCCATAGGACTTTAAAATGACAGAACACTGAGCCGACCAGTTCCCTTAGCTCTGAAATGGCTGAGACTGTTGGCATATTTCGACGCACCTGAGACAAGGCTTGAGGCAAGTTAACGCAATGGCATTTACGAGCGCAGCAGACGGAATAATGCATGTAGAATAACGTGGAATAACGCACGAGGGAATATAGTTATTACAGAGCTAAGTCTTTCTTGCATCTCTTTTTCTGAATATGTCTCTTCCTCTCTTACCACTAAAAGCACTACAGGCGAATGAATGGCAATACATCAGGAAAATTTTACATAATGGATAAACAGGATTACTTATTGATGACCCGTCGTTTGAAAGCTATATTAAAAATCAGGAAGGTCGAATAAAGCACGCACAGTTTTTATTTCCATTTACAAAAAATGAGCGTGCAAAACTCTTCAACACAACAGCATAAGTAACGATCCATAAGAATATTTTTGAAGTCCTTTTCGCATAGATAATTGAGCCTCCGACCTTCTGTTGTAATGCGCACGACTGACTTCAGAGAGAAGAAACGAGCCCGTATGTGTTCGGATTCTCGAGCAATCCCACTGAGGTCAAAACAGCAGAACCAGCGGCAATATTGGCAAGAACATGAAGAGTTATAAACAAAGATATCCCAAGAACTACTGAGGATGAAACATGGGAGTAAAATTTACCTGCAAAAATAAAATGAAGCAACGTGCGGAACCGGACTGTGATGACTAACACGTGCAAGTGACGCTCAATAGTTCTCAGAACTTCTACACGGCATCAACAACAACTCGTCGACCTGCAAATCAGCAACAACATCTCAAAAATTCCACGAGATGTTGAGCTGTTATAAGTTGCGCAAAACAAAAGTTACCTGCGGGGAAGAACAGCTAAGACAACTAACACAACAANGAGCAACACATGCCACACAGCCAACACAAACATCAAGAGAGCAACACATGCCACACAGCCAACACAAACATCAAGAGAGCAACACATGCCACACAGCCAACACAAACATCAAGAGAGCAACACATGCCACACAGCCAACACAAACATCAAGAGAGCAACACAGGCGACTCCAGAGCAGCTCCGCGGCTTCACGGTGGAGCGGTGGGCCGGAATGCAGCCCGGATTATACGAGAAATAATTTTAAAGGAACATTTTCAAGTGTACGAGGTCGGTGATCCGTACGATTGCACGCTGCTGAAACTGGCGCGTGCGTGCATTTATTTGGAGAATAATTTGAAGCGTTTTACAATCGTGCGCGAAGCCTGAGACTGCCTATAAAATACCGGAATAAATTTTTCCGAAATGCGTGTGGGGAGCGTTAAGGCAAGAATGGAGCGCTAACAAGCACCGCATGTTGAACAAAAGTTTATTGGACTGCAAGTCACAAGAGGAGTCATGTCGTAGGAGCTGTTCAAAATTCCTGAAATATTTCCTTTATCAATTGGAGAATCAAAACCAGTATGCTATATGCAGAAGCGTAATATACATTCCGACAGTATTAACCTTTTTTTCTGAATACCAAACGCAATAAATAAATAAATCCTCTTTGGGACAAGAGGATGATGCGTAAAAATTTACACGCACACGTGTATTCATGAAAATTTGGCTGGTGCAGCTCTTCCATGATGCTATTTTCGTACCGACAGGTCCTGTACAGTGAGAAGTACGAGGGCAAACGCTGCAGTCTGGACATAAGCATTTTAAACGATGATCGAATTCCATAATGCTAAGGCTGTGTTGCATCCATACACGCTACCGAACCAATTTCAGATCATGCCGATCATTGATCACGCTGTTTATACCTTCGAAAATTTTGTCCAAGCTCGCATTTAGAGTTTACGTCGTGGATTCAACCTTGCAGACTCTGCGTTCTGGGTTCTGCCTTGCGGACTCCGTGTTGGGGGTTTTGCCTCAAATTTTCTGCTGAGAATTACAAAGCAAACTTTCCTCTGAAGTCCCCGGCTGAAGAAGGCAAAAGATACAGCGTGCTATATTTAACACGATGAGTTTTCCGGTGGCGGCAACGAGAGAAGTCGATTCATACATTTTTCTCGTTCGTTCACCTCTCTTTCTCTCTCCGTATCTATATATCTATCTCTTACTAAGCTGATAAATGAGAGAAGTTGATGAGAAATGAGTTATTCCGAGGCAAGAATTCGCAGGTTCATTTTTTGTCACACGAGCCGCAGTAATTAAGGCGACGAGGATGAAGGTTCCAACCACCCCACAAAATGCCGGCCATTCTTTGGAGCGGAGACCAGATGCGTCGCAGCTGTTTACCCTGATTCTGTTAAGAATCTCCGAGGCGAATCTCAACGATTCATAAAAATCTTTAGTTAATTTGAGCGTCCATTTGTATGGCTCGACCAGTATACTATGCGGTTTTTATAGTCTGCTTCCCGCACTCGTCTGGTCGAGATAATCTGCACCGTCATCGTTCCCAAGGATTCAAATTTCAGGGGAAATTAAAGAACATAAGCCCAACTTTAGTGCCTCGATCGAACAGCTCCAAATAGAGCGACTCTTATAATCACTTCACAAATTGTCATTTTTTGAAAAAAAAATCGAAACAGCACAAAGTGCAAGTTGGGGCTTAAGGAACTTTAATACTACTTTTAATTTTAATATGATGGGCATAATTCCTAAATATATCTAAGCCTGAATTTTCAATTAATAATTCAAATCTTCATCTAGCAAATAATTTCAAACATCAATGAAACCTTAATTTTAGGATAAAATCTTAAATGAATATCAGCCAAAATGAAAACTGCGCCAAATCCTCATTACAATTTTGACGCAGCACGACGTAATCCGGTGAATGTCCTTCAATAAAATCAATACTACAAACTCGCTTGTATTCAAAAAATCTTAATGAACTCCAGCCCCACAATGGAAGTGAAATGAGCCAATCTCTTTCAGGAAGCAGTTGCTTTAAAATGAATCAACGAAGTTTTGCAAAAGAATATAATAGAAAAGAAGGAATCATTCCCAGTAAAGCTGTTATGTCTTCATGTGAGTAACAAACTTAATGAGTGTAACATGGGATAATAAACTTTAAGGTTTAGTCAGAGTTTCTTTCAAAAGTATGACACAAAATGATAGAGCATAAAATTCAGAAGTAAAATAACAGTTGTAAAAGAAGAAACAAAAAAAACTTTCATTTCATAATAAGAAACACGGGGCATGAATATTTGATGGAAAAAGCCTCCAACTGAAGAAGAGAAGACTTTGTTTTCTCTGTTCATTGAGATGAATGATTATACGCAAGTTAAAATCAACGGTTACGAGAGAGCCTTGTTCCTAAACCGAGCAAGTACGTCGTCGATGATCATCGCCTAATACGTGACCAAAGCAATGAGAAGCGCCACAGAAAGTGCTGCGAGTTGCAGTTGGACACCAAGCAACAAGTAGAAGCAGCAGCGACGTCCTCACAAAAGACGTGCTCTCCTCCAACAACAGGAGGCACCGCACCCCACATTGGCACCAGCACGCTCGGTAGCTGCGCAGGTGGACTATATTGTCGGCGGCTGAGGCAGAAAAAAGAGGTCGCAGCCTATGACCATTTTTGAAGAACAGTTGTAAAATTTGGATAAATGTGCTAAGCAAATAATTAATAGAAACCAGTAAAAGTACTATTGATATACTGTATGTACAATATCGATGTCAAAATAGCAAGGATAAAAGCACCAGCACGTAGTAGCTGCACTATATAGTACATAATACCAGTGAGAGGCTCTAGAGCTAGCACCAGTACCACTTCCCTACATCACCTGTAGAAGCGCCATCTGCTCACACTACCTGCAGTAACACCACACAACCTGCAGCAGCCACACCTGTACACAGTACCCACAGCAGCCCCACCTGCAATCACCACCTGCAGCAGCACAAGCAGCATCGACAGGAAGTTAACCGTTAAAGAGTCCTGTTCTTCGACGCTGAGCTTTTTCCTCTGTAAACTAATAGGGGAGTTGAGATCACGGCGAGGGCGCGACAGCTCTGAGAACTGGGTTCTTCTCATGACGCGCGGATCAGAGAGCGGCCGCAACCGCTGCGTCCGAGAAATATATAATTGATGACAATCTGGAAATGGTGGGCATGCGGGCAGCGATCCCGTAATTTGGGAGTGAAGGCACGTTACTGCGAGGTCAACTTTTTGATACGTAACTTCGTAGTCGTTGTACGTTATTATTAGTGATTTTTTACATTGCATTTTTGAACGAGTCCATTTTCGATATTATTTGATCGGTGTAGCTTCTCAGCATCGCATTTCTTTACATACACAGTATAAAGACCGAGGCTATCTTTTAGCACTTATCTTCACGCCGTATGTTTTTAACACAAAATTCCTTTATTTACGCGGCACACCAACTCTAGCAATTTCCTGATACCAGCACCAGTTAATACACATAACTCATCAACAGTGACCCAACGGACGCAAGCGATCTAGTCAGCATGGATCCATGTTCTGTAAGCTCGTCATTTGCGTGCATTCTTTTTCGCGGATTCAGCTTTCCACCACATTTCTCGAGGATATTTTGTTACCATTACTTAAATTTTACACTCATTCTCTGAAGCAACTCACACGCGTTGAGGCTGGGCAGATGTGCTTGAAGAGCGGCCCTTGACACGCTTGCAGGATAACACACAATTTTACTTAAAAAATGTCAAATCACCCCAGTTATACTCAGCCAAATATACCGGTCTATCCAAGCGCACCTGACACGTCGATTTATCAGCTTGTTACATCAAGTTATACTCTGGCTAGTAGACCATTCTGGCGAGGTACACCTGACACGTCGATTTATCAGCTTGTTATATCAAGTAATACTCTGGCAAGTAGACCATTCTGGCGAGGTACACCTGACACGTCGATTTATCAGCTTCTTATATCAAGTAGTACTCTAGCAAGTAGACCATTCTGACGAGGTACACCTGACACGTCGATTTATCAGCTTGTTATATCCAGTAATACTCTGGCAAGTAGACCATTCTGGCGAGGTACACCTGACAGGTCGATTTATCGGCTCGCTCCGCCAGCGAGAACTGGGAGCGTAGAATGCAGGGGCTAGGTTTTTGCTCCGTAACCATGATACAGTTTTCGAGTAAAAAACTCGCGGCACCACATGGTCGCTGTACATTCGAAAACAAACGTGCCTGTTAGATGGTTCTTGCAAATCTTGCAGCTCAGATTTCCTCACGAATGCTACAAAGTCGCTCAAATTATCCCAGTGAAATGAGAATGAGATCAAACAGGAGGGTAATTGACGAGAGAAAGAACATTGATGTAGAAAAAACTGTCATAAAAAAAGCTGCGTGGTCTTCTCAAATCTGCCCAAGATATTTTGAAGGTTTATTCGGTGAACGTGCTCGAAGCAAGGAGTATTGCTTTGAATGAACACGACAATTACGACAACACGATATTACGGGAAAACAATCACGAACATACCTCAAATGTATCCTTGATGATAGTCAATTTCCGCAGTTGCTCCACTAGAATTGAGACATTGTACTAAAATTGTCCTCAACGCCTTGCACCGTTGAGATGATTTAGTTCGAATAAGTTCTCGAGGGACTCCAGCGCTGTCCCGGTGCTGTCAGACGGTGAAAGCATGCCGCCAAGCTCATAACTCGAGTGTGAGAACTACACAAACATTCACGTAAGGAAAACTCCTCTCATAAATCTCCTGGAACGGGCGTTTGCAGCCAAACTTAACGAGTAATAGTGCGCATAATTGAATTTTCTCGCTGTGAGATACCAATAACAATAAATTATAAAGAGACGCATCTTACATGCACTTGTAAAGGAGCCAGCATGAAGGCATAGTTACATATGGGACTGACACATCCAATTATATTTGGTCCTAGCATACGAGCATCCGATGGCAAACACCCGATAATCAAGTCTACTCATGACTTTAGAGAAAATACAAATTTTTAAGAAATTTAACAAAGACATGATCCTCCGAATGCGTGAGACAATTTACAGCAATTCTATCAGCTATTTTGATTCTGAAGAATACTAAATTATTTGTAATCATTTTAGATCACATTTACGTGAACCAAAAGTCAAGTTTCAGGTCCTAACTTCTGCAATTGAAAGTAATAGCACAACTATTGATTCTTAGACATTCGTACCAGCATAGTTGAAAAGATAGTACGCATACGATGCGAGAAGCACTGTTCACAAGGTCAAACTACCCTTAAAAATACTGTGTAAGAAAACCTTTCACCTGAATAGCCCAAAGCATCGGGCGAAAGTCATTTAAAATCATGCATGCCAGGTCCAAGAGCCCACCGATGTTAAAGACAAAAGCGAAATAATTCGCGCACACCCAAACGATACTTTTTACAATCCTGTACGTGTCCGTTGTCATTACCGTCGCGACGTAAAAAGCGCTCATTCATCTTCAGGTGTTTGAGGCAGAAATTTGGCCAAGTTATCTTCACTTGATTGCGATAAAAGTGGACGAGTCACGATGGTTTGCACAGCACACAACTCGACGATCTCGCTGCCAAATGCCGCCCTTACTTGGAGGCTGTGAGTTTGCCCCGAGTTTATACAACAGGCCAACATTGGCCTAACTTTGTCGCAGCTCTACCGTTGATGACTGTACATACTATGGATGTCCATCAGAATTAATGCTACGTAGCGAACAAATATCCCTGGCACAAATTTCACTCATCCTGGCGACTTTCCGTCGCTGTCGCCTCCAGCCTTCGATGCTCGGCCTAACAGAGCTGATTCTGTAAAAAATTAAGGCAGCTAGCAAAAAATCGTTGATGATTGCATATTAGGCAGCAGGAGGTTTTACCTCCACAGCGCTGTTTGTGCGCCACAACGAACTTATGGCAGAAGAATGAATTAGTTTCTGCGGGTACAGGAAGGCCGTGGCCACAATGGGGTAAAGTGTGTCAACTGCCACGTATGTACATGAAAAATGGATTCCCTTTTTACTGATACAAAAGCCACTCCGAAAACTTTCGGGTGTGGACGAGCAATCAGAAAAGTCAAAAATTGCAAGGGTTGAGACATTTTTTCTTGCGCCAGAGTGTTGTAGTATTTTTTTACAGCTAAGTCTGAAACTGACATGCGTACGTACATGTAATGAACATGACCACAATGTTGGCCTGGACACTGTGTGAAGACGCAGCGCAGCAAATTCTGTCTGGCCACATAGTCTTGTTTAACACAGGCAGTAGTTAAATACCAACATTGATACACGAAAACCGTAGGCGATATGAATTTCATACCACAACGACATACTATTTAGAAGATTTTATGTTAACAAAATAAGCTCAACCAGAAATCTACCTACACAGACCGTCATCCGAAGATACATGCTTAACTTTTAAACTACCGAAGACTAGCCAATTAATTCCGTTGATCGACATTCTATGCATTTTTACAGAATAAAGATTTGACAAAATTTTGTCGGGTGTGGCAGAATTTATTATTTTACTTCGAACGATCATAAAGTGGGCATGTTTGATAGCATATTTTACATAATTTACATTCTCAGCTATTAATGACATTTTTGTTGTTAAAATATTCCTAGAAACAAAATAATATTACATGCATTTGCAGTATAATGTTTTTTTTTTAATTTTGTCTCCAAAGAATTTCTAGGGAGCGGCAAAATGTGGTTATACATATGTACAGCCATCACCAGAGCGCGTCTGTTAGCCGCCACAAGAATGTAAGATAATCAACACTTCATCGAAAAATTTCAGCTCAACCTCTAAACGAATACAAAGACATTTTCACCGATAAATTTTAAATTGTGATTTCATTCCTACAAATTCCAAGCCAGTGGGTACTTTTTGATCATAACCTAAAACCGTATTACGAATTATTATACTGCATTCGCCCACACGTTCTACCGATAACCAAACATTTACAGCTCAACATGCCCGTTCTCTCTCACACGACCTATACTTTGCGCGCCATTGCAGCGTCACAGTTCCTGTACTACTAGTCAGTTAGTTGTGCTACCGAAATAAAGGCTTTATATTTGCTATGCGCTTGAAGTACCACCGATATCAAGGCTTATTATTAGCTACACATCTTTGAGCTCCCACTTTTGAACACGCACGTGTTTTGAGCAGACTTGTGAGCAGGTCGGTCGGTCCAGGTGGGCTCGTATCTTGAAGCGCTGCCTGAATCTGCGCTATCAAACTCTTTGACAATTTGTGTACGCGAGATAAAAACTTACGACGTGCATTGCCCGCATTCCGTTCCCTTATAATGACGAGTTAAAGCCTTGTCGGCGAATGCAAATGAACAGGAGAAGATTATTGCTAATAAATCTTTGCTTTATGCGGCATCGCTAGACTAATAGGATGAAAGACTGCACCATGTGCGAACGTGCGTTGCGCCGATATCATGATGATTGAGCACACATACAATATACGAATATGTTTTTTTTTGTCAAAGTGTGAAGACATTCTCAGAACTCTGACTAAATATTTAGCTGCACATATTTCGAAAGTATTCCAGTCATAGGAGGAGTACTAATTTATGGCTATCGTGAGTAAGAATAACTCAATTCGAAATGAAATACATTCACAGCACGCAATATATTGACCCCAAAAGTTTTGCTGAAGATTACAGGTCCTATATGAAAACTGGGTAGATTTTACAAGTGAGAAATGACATTCAACGGATGCGCCACTGTGTAAGTATCGGTAATGAAAGAAGTGATGCCTTCAATCTCGCGTAAGGTATCTTTAGCAAATATTAGGAACAATAATCACATCAATGCAAAAATAATAATGAATTCCCTAAATTAAAAACACTTCAATACTACCATCAAATTTTAGAAAACATATCAAAACAAGTACGCACAAAAATGACCCTAATTAAAAATAGTAACTTGATATCTTCATGGTGAAATAAGAGAATCAATTCTTCGCAGGTAATTTGATTCTTCGTGCAGTCCGGTAACTGTACGACTTCATTATGGAAGGCGAGCTGCGCTAGGGAGTGCACTAAGTCACTTCAGTTCATTAGTTTCGTCTACTATGTTTATTTTAATGGATTGCAAGCCGCTCATATCGAGTTCGACCGACGCTAGTGTGACTGACGCTAGTGTGATTGGCCGATGTCGGTGTGATTGGCCGTTGTCGGTGTGATTGGCCGATGTCGGTGTGATTGGCCGATGTCGGTGTGATTGGCCGATGTTGGTGTGATTGGCCGATGTTGGTGTGATTGGTCAATGTTGGTGTGATTGGCCGATGTTGATGTGATTGGCCAATGTTAGTGTGATTGACCAATGTTGGCATGATTGGCCGATGTTAGTACTATAATACAGGAAGTCCTAGAAGTCTCAGAGCTTATTCGGGACCCAGAAGTAGCTAGGTGAAAAACTTCATTTTTCCAATGTTCTTAAATAACTTTCTATCAGTAACTGTGTTAACAGCCCACAAAGACAGAGACAGTCCTCGGTTCAGTTGGGTCGGAGTCCTGCTCACATGACCGGCGATTATTTGATTTTCTGACAACGAATGTTCCGCTGAGGCGACAATAAATTTGGTACGGGCTTCGCCTGAGCGCTGATGTCAATTTTAGACTTGTCGATCAGCTGACACGTGCAACTCATCCTAAACTCGAGTGGCTGCTGGCCAGGCTCGAGTCTTGGCCATGCCGTTGAAGGCTTAGTTTATTGACTTATCACTTCTACGATCCGGATGTGAGAACAAATACTTTCATTTTCTACAATGTTTTCAATCTTTAAGCGACTGAGTGGTAAAAAAGGTAACTAAGATTGTGGCATTTGACTGTGGGTTGTCGACACTGGTTTTTACCACATAGTTTCTATGAAAACTAAAGTCATTAATGCAAAGAAATCTAGTGCAACTGGGTCGATGTGTCTATATGACGACAGATAGAAAAGTAAATAAGCCTACCTTCCGCTTAGCTCTTCTCAGAAACGACTGCCTGTGTTCTACTTAACTCGTCTGATAATCGATTGCCTATGTTCTACTTAACTCGTCTCATAAATGACTGCCTACGTTCTATTTAACTCGTCTCATAATCGACTGCCTACATTCCGCTTAACTCATCTCACAAACGACTGCCTATCTTCTACTTAACTCGTCTCATAATCGACTGCCTATGTTCTGCTTAACTCGTCCCATAAACGACTGCCTATGTTCCACTTAACTCGTCTCATGAACGACTGCCTGCCTAGCTGACCAACTGGAAAGAGTGACATAGTATAAAATCTCATACTGCCTCTAGGGTTGTTCCTGACACCCAGTCACGCTGCCTCTGCTTATGAGGAAGGCTGCCACCGTAAGCTAAGCTATCACACTAACGGAGTGACAGGGAGGAGCTGAGTGGCATCCATGGGTGTTGGAAGACTCGAGCGAATTCGTTTTCAGGTTATGCCACCTCGAGTTGTACTCTTTGTCCGCCTTTCCTTTTTTGCTTTCCAGAAGAAAAAGTTTCTTTACCAGGGTATAAGTCCAAAATGTAATAAAAAAGAATTATCGTGCTCTTCTCAGTATTTTCGTCACTGTTTACGACTTGACGGTATTATGCATTCTTTGAACATGTGTTTCCAGGTACCAATTTTTTCCAAAGTTGAGGGTCTCGTACTGGTCTTAATTCTCGGTAAAAGCCCTTGCCTACGAACATAAACCTTGAGAAAATTCACGATAACTTCATTCGTTATAAATTACTCTGAAATTCGAGTAAAACCAAGGTTATAATAGTAAATCCAGGCTCATTGACGATGCTCATAAGGATTTCGTTTTGAATGGTCAAGTCACGATTATTCCAACGTGGATTTTCTCGACATCGAACACCAAAATAACTTTCAATGCACATTTATTGGTATATTGGGAAATTTTTTGCTATGAATTTTCCGAGGGTGTCAATACAGATTGACTACATGGCTTGAAGAATGCACATAATTTTATGGACTGGAAAAGTTAGGTAGCCTTTCTCAGTGCAAGACTTCATTATTGACAACCTCGAAAAACAGGCTGTAAGTCACAACCTGAACCTGCTCAAACGGCTTGATCAGGTGCAAGGTTCGGGCTTGAAGGATCAATTTGCGTTTTTTCTGTTCTCATAAGCGGACGGCTCCAGGCACGCGCAATGCATAACGCAAGCACATAAAGCAGACCAGCCAAGCGAGGCGCTAAAATGTTCCTTACAATTCCCTCACTCATTGGCACGCTCCTAAGGCTTAGGGAGAAAGTATCATGCGTCAGGCAATGTTTCCGCTGCTACCATTATTATAAGAATAAGAATAAAAATGATTACACTTGAGCTTTAACTCACCTATGTTGCTCGGAAAGAGGACACCGGTGAGTGACAGCTGCTGCTCAGCAGTTTACGGCTGCAGAGTTGAGCTCTTAGGTTTGAAGGGCTGTACGTTATTTATTTTTAATTATTTAATTTGATTGAAACGTTGTTACCTTAGCTGAGCTTATTTTTTCATACGAGAAGGTTGAGCAGTTAGAGGGATATGATAAATCCCAGACACTATTTTCTGGCTTTCTGATTTGTCGTATTCTTGTCATCTGCTTTTTCATTAATATAAGCATGAAAATATGTAAATACAGCAATAAAAAGCCCTAACAATAATTGTAATATACAGTGCTCTTTTTCACCTCAAAACTCAGTGACGTCGTAGGTAGAGTAAAGTTGTTGAGAACGAGATAGAGAGATAGGGGGAGAGAGAGCAAGGAGGTATTTCCTATATCTCCATCGTTGTGTCTCAACACCAGCTAACGACGATGATTGCAAACAGTGCAACGATAAAACAGCTCAACCAAATGAGCTAAGAAATGTGAAATTCAAACAGTGCAACCAAATGCGCAACGAAATGGGAAATTAAAACAGTACAACCAAATGCGCTACGAAATATGAAATGAGAACAACACAACCTATTGAGTTACAAATTGAAATAAATAAAATAGCACAACCAAAAGAGAAACGAAATGTAAAATAAAAACAGCACAACCAAATAAGCTACGAAATCTGGAATGCTCATGCTGACTTTCGAAGAACGAATGCTTAAATAAAGCAAATACAAACGAGAAAGGTAATTCTATAGGAAAATTTGAATGCAAACTTGAGACAGTGCAAGAAAACTTTGCCCACAAATTTTGCCAACGTTGACTTTGAATGGGGCTTGGGCTGTGACAGGACACTGACAAAAATCCAGCCAAAAAAATCTTCGGCCTAAAAAAGCAACATTGCGGGAACGCATCAAGTTACGAAAGCAATCATTTAAGACGTCGGAAAAACATCATTGGCATGCATCGCACGCGCCATTCTCGAGGCTTAGAAAGCTCGAGCTGGCAGTCAACCACAGCGGTTGGCGGGGACCGTGCCTCTGACCTCATGATCACTCCTAGAGAAGAGTAAAATGTGCACACACGACCGCTCTTGGTTTCATGCCACCAACTCTTAATGGCAAAGGCATGTCAAGACAAAATTTTAGATCAACAGGAATGCGAATCAGGGGCGTATGAAAGCGAGGTTGAGAGTAAACTAGACTTTTTGTACATTAACTGAAGGATTTCAATTGCTGGTTCCAAATGAAATGCTGACTCCACATCAGTTTTACAAGGACAGAAAAATTTCGCATTTTATATCAGCAGTCATGTCTCAAATGCATGAGAAATGAAATAAATTAAACAAGATTCACACGTTCGTTTCGATACTTTTTCTATTGAAATAACCCTAAACCAACTTCTTTTTCTGTTACAAGACTGAGAAAACAGTGCAAAGTTACAACGATGGAAATAACAGAAATACATATCTATTGATTATTTGACGCCACGAATTTCTCCAAGCAAAGATTTCAATTTAGGTTATTTTCACTGTTTCATTTCGCATAGTGTGTAAAACTCCCATGGAGATCAAGGACACGCTTAGCCATCGGTGCATAAGTACATTAAAATAAAGATGAGCGTCAACATCGTATGCATACAATACATGAAACTAAACATTGACCCAATTCAGTAAATATTGTGTAGTATAAATGAAACACTTTTTCGGTAGGACAAATAAAATATTGAGTTTATAATATCTCGAGATGACAACATCAAGGCTGCAGATGTCAAAATTTTGATTAAAATTCAACGACCTCAAAAAGACTCAAAAGACGCACATAGGCTCTCATTAAAGACTCAAAAGACGCACGTATGCTCTCATTAAAGACTCAAAACACGCACGTATGCTCTTATTAAAGACTCAAAAGACGCACGTATGCTCTCATTTTCCTTCTCAAAAACTCGCCTCAGTGAAGAGTTTCCTTGCTCTCCCTAACGATTTATAATTATGGTGACGAACAAATATATGAAAAATATGTTCCGATCTCTAAAGTTAAGAATTATGAGTACGTACAAAATCCAGAAATGATTCCACAATATTGGGAGACGATAATGTTTAGTTAATTATAATGGAAGTACAATGAAAAAGAAGGAAATTCATTCCTTCATTGTGTCGATATGTGTAAACAACAGAGTATAAAAGTTCCAAGAGATCAATAAAATAGGATGGAAATCATCTGGGTGCAGCTGATGAACAATTTGCCAAAAATTTGGTCGAAAACGGGGCTCGTTTCTTTTCAAATAATAATTTTGTAACTAAGTCCGTAATTATTGTGCACAAGACACTTTAATTAAACAGAAGTAATTTGAGTTACGGTTGATGAGTAAGTCGGAGTCCTCATACTAAGTTATTATTAAAATATGCAATAATATTGAAAATGGTTGCGTCAAATATCATAAAATAAACGGGCGTCAGAAGCACTTGAGGAACAAATTCACCGTTCATGAAACAACATCATAATATTCGCAAAAAACCTTACAATTAATCTTCAATTAGGTGATAAAAATAATCATATTTACTGTTTTATTACAGCAGATAATTTTCCATTACTTCAAACTGCGAACTGAAATCAATTTAGGATCGTTTAACTGCCACAATGCACTCGTTAAAAACATAGATAATTAATGCAGAGGCGGCCGCAATCAAGAAACCGAAGCAAAGGCGTTGCTGCAAACAAAGGTGGCGCATTTGTTCAAGCGAAGAGATCGAGAGCGGTCAAAAAAAGACCACAAAGTTAATACATAAGAGCTTCGGCGCTGATACATCACCGACAGCAGTCGCTGCTACGCTAATCCCGAGTAATGGCACCGATTAAGGAGAATTACGGCGCACAGCAAGCCTCGTCAATAAATTAGAAGTGCAATAAATACAACAAGTATTGAGCACACATCAAACTTAACACAATTGAAAATCGTGCCATAAGTGCCCTGGAAAACTCCTATAGATCGCTTCAGTTCATAAAGAGTCTACCGTCGCTGGAAGTTCGAGAGCGGCAACGAAATTTACGGTTTCAACACTGAAATATACGATAATTGACGCTGAGGCGACGATAAAGCAGGCCTACCAGCAATCAGTTTCGGCATCACTTCAAAAGACGTAGAACGCGACCGAGGAGAGATACAGGGCTTCAGACACAGAAATACAGGGCTTCAGACACAGAAATACAGGGCTTCAGACGCAGAAATACAGGGCTTCAGACACAGAAATACAGGGCTTCAGACGCAGAAATGCAAGTCTTCAAACACAGCGATGAACCCGATAAATTCATTAGAACTACGCCATAAAATCTTCGTCTACGAGCCTCCATAGAGTACAAATAATTTACCTTTCTTCAGCAGCGTGGAAAAATTCGGGCAGAATAGGACACAGGAACACGTCACGTAGAACTGAAGGTCCATCCAGTCCCCGAATGGAATTTTAGAGCTTTGTTAATGTGCGGTCAGAATATCTGTTAGCAAAGCATCTAGCCCGGGTTACTAGAATACTCCGTCATATGAATCACACAAACCGCTGTGTCAAAAAAGTTTGTTACGCATTAATTCATGATAGCAGAGCTCTACGAGCGCATGGAGCAAACAATTGGTTTGTATTAACGGTAGATTTCAAGCCCGCTCGAGGCGCACTCGAACTCATTGTAAGTCCATGTGTTTCCTTCTCGCTCATAGATATCCGAGTTAAATTTCGATAATTAATTGTACGCATGATTTAGTTAATGGAAAATGCAACTTCTTTAATTAAACAGAAGTGAGATTTCTGCATTACAATTGAGCGACATACTTCGAAGTCTATTTCTACTACAGCCGAGGTTCAGACACCTGTAAACTTGAGCTAATCTTGATATTTATTTTGGTTCAGGTAGCCACTGTAGTTTATTAATGCAAATGCCCATACATTTTGGGAAATTATTTTGAATATTTGAAAAGGAAGTAATCAAGCTCTCGCTTAAAATCTGCGCCGTCGATCATTCACAGCATTTCGTAGTCAATGCGCTGGTGAAAATCATCCCCCGTGTAGTTCAACAAAAGAAAAAATCGAGGAGCAAAACACACCTTCTCGATGGCGTATAATTAAAGCAGACTGCTTGCACCGAAAGAAAAGTCTCAAAAGACAGTCACCCAAATTAAAAAACTCGAACAGGAGCACGTCAGAGGAACGCACTAGTTTTGTTCGCCATCACCACAATTGAAAAACCAAGTGCAAAAACTAAATCCAGTTGATTCCTACGCTATACAAACAACCTGCACATTTTCCAACAGATACGTTGCTGGTTCTACGTGCAAAAGAATGCCTTGGACACCACGTTTCCACCCATTCGAAAATCAATGTCAGGCATTGCAGACAGCGAGGCGAAGTTTCTCAAGGTAGATTGCCAAACTGTGAGGATCAACCTTTAGGAATGTTAAATTGATGAAACATTTTCAAAACGTCCGTCTTGTGAGAAGCGTTTACTTATCACTTTCCGAAGAGCATCAAAATACGCTAATAACGATACCGCGTTCTCGAAGTACCACCGTGGGTACAAAAATTAGAGAAAAGATCTCACGTAATTCGAAACAACAAACAGTGAGTGAACAAGAAATATCGATTCATGGAGGCGCAAATTAAAGCGAGCACCAGCTAAATGATGAACAAAAAGTGGAAAACGAACGTACGTTCAGTTTGGGAGGCGAAAGAAACCCTGGGGTCGAGAAAAGCAAATGACCTCACCGGGATCTATTAAGAAGCATGTCGGACAAAATGCCATATTGTTTATTAAGAAGCGACCTGCAGAGCGGCCTCTTAGAACGGTCCTGCACGCTGGAACAGAGCTGGCAAAGACGCTGTTCTGTAGAGCTGAGATTTCTAATCTAGATAAAAAGTGCAGTTCTTAGAGAAAATAAAGCGTTTGTTGTGGGATAACAACCATTAAACGCCAGTTACAGATGTTGTTGAACGAGGGTGTTCCTCAAGATAACGACTCGAAGGCTATTCAGAACTTTATTTAGAATGAGATGAGGTAGAAATTGATACCACACTAAAAAAAAGAAAACTCTAGAGTGTTAGATTCTGGATTACTACAGGGTCTAAAGCGAAGTAGAGTGATGAAAATTCTACTGATTTCTCAGATCAGCAAAATACTGAGTACAGAACTAAGTAATTTCCTTCTCAAATAGTTTTTGACATACCGAAGCTTCATTCACTTGAACATTAATATTATCACTATGACTTAGTGGAGGCAAAATTACTGTTTTGAAAGCTGAACAACGCCACGATACCTTAGTAATATAAGCGATATGCAAAATGTCAGGACACAACTGAGAACCACTGACTCAGGCCCGTGGTTTTCCTCATTGCTCCTCATTGCTCCTCATTGGATGATTATGAGTGTAAAGTAAAACTAGCGATTATTTGAGGAGGATTCGGGTTACAATGACAGACGTACGATTCATTTTTTGGGAAATGGACCATTCAGCCTTCGTGCAAAATCTGGATTACCCGTGTCGCGTTATAAAACTAGACCATCCATGATCAACTCACTTGGGTTGGGCTGGTTGGGCTTCGGAAGGGAAAATTTTAGGCCAATCGGTCACGCTCTTTAAGGTGCAAGCGTCCTCAGGGTAACAAACGGGCCCTCAAAATCAAGCTTCAGCTCCACAGCCTTCTTCTGGCTGATGTTGCTGGAGCGGAGTCAAGGAATTCAGAGTCGGAATCGGAGTCGTAATGAGTCTCCGGTTTTCAGTGAAGCCGGAGTCGGACTCCTAAGAGTGCCAGGAGTCAGTCGGAATCGGACCTTAGACCTTCCAATTCCGCAACCATGTACAGTGCAGACACATGATGTTTTCCGCAAAGTGAAGGACTGCTTATGATCAGGGTGGAGATTACATTGGAGCAATATGGGAGGAAGGAGACAGGCTTTCAAAGGCAAGAAATCTTTAGTTTCCGAACTTGTCGAAATAGAAGAGAAGGGCGGGCTGTCTATCTCCAGTACATATTTTTCCTTTTTTCCTTGGTGTTCGAAAATAGATAAAAGTTTTAGAAAATATCCTATTAGTGTTCTAGCTAATAAGTGAGGAGGGAGGGCAACGTTTTTTTATTTTTGTGTTCTGTAAGGGCACCCTTGTAAGGGTTGAGTGGAGTAACTCTGGTGAAGTGAGCGTGAAATTGAGTAACCGAAAATATAATGATAAATTCAAAAAGAACTTATAATTTTAAAGGAATCTAAAATGTAAAATACCACCTTGGAGCGCTGATGACAATGCTACGCTCCACATTGATACCTGACTCGTGAATCACAGCCGTGATGATGCAGCAGCGAGCTGACGGCGGCCTGAGCGCCGTGGCGATGGAACATGGCGACCTTTGAGCGGTTTAGTTTTAGGTTTGACCCGCATATTAATTAAAATTAGGTGAGAGAAAATACTAAACGAAGGGAAAATTGTTCAAGTTCACTTAGAGTTGGAGCTCTTAAAAAGTTTGCAATTATTATTATAAAAATTATATCTAACTATTGAAGCGACGATGCAGTGATCAATGGCATAATTTTTATAGTTGAAGATCATTGGTATTAAAATGATGACAAACTTTTGAAGAGTTTTCACCAGCAGTGAACTGGGGCAATTATGCAAGATTAAGAAATTAAATAAAAAATTTAACAATACTATTACTAATAAGAAATTGAATTCATGCTAATATAATGAACATTACAAAAACATTACGATAGAATAACTGGAATGCTAACAGAAAGCAGAAAACAGCTCAGAACTTGTATCTTTCTGATATTTTTCATGTGCTACTGGTCTCCCCAGCATTCCCCCTCCCCCTACTTAACGTTTGCCCCCTTTTTACACACTCCCCTCCACCCTCTGTGTTATCCAAGCCTAGGTCAAATAACGGCTCCAAAATACAGAGGCCTACCTACGCTCAGTTCACCAGCCTGCTACATGCGCACACAACCACTCATGCGTATGAGAGAGATGCCATGTGCCTTTTTTCATACGCAGGGCGCAGCACTCATGCAGGCCCCCGGGCACGCCGACCGCTGAATGAACTGTCGTTTATGAATGAGGTCGGCGGTGCTGCGGGTGGTTTGATCTACGCCCGAAACTGGACGTTTCCACCCCGGTCGAGAGATTTTTATCTATTTCAAACCGTCGGAAAATGGGACTCTTCACACGCGACAAAAAGTGCGCGATGCTCTCTGTTGGTGGCCTCGGTTTCATTCTTAAAATCTGCGAAAGTAGCGTTTCTCGTAGATGGAATGTTGTTCCGCCAGATGCACGTCTACTTTTTCTGTGCAGAAACGCGACGGTGCAGTAATAATCATTTGCAGCAATTTGCACAGGCTCAGCCTTCTCTTTCGTCTGGGTACGTTCTGATCAAAGGGCCCAATTCGAAAAAAGTCGGAAGAGTTTTCAAATTTTGGTGACAACTTCGAGGCTGTCAGAGGATGAGCCCCGTCCCGCCTCAATTTTTCTCGAGATCTCGCTCATGATAAATCGTCTGTGAGCGAACTGCAAAGTTTCAGTGAGCCGCCGTGCAAGTTTCGGTCTCAGTATTTAGGCAAACCAGGGTCGAGACGCTGAAAAAATATGCTTTATACAGGGCGAGGTGAAGTAACCTGACGCAAGGGTCGGTTTAATGACATCAGAGTAAAATAAACATAGAACGAACAGAAGAAGTTTCATATTCAGTAAAGTAAAAATAAAAAATCACTTCCAGTATGTTAAACGAACCAGTGCGTCAGATCATTTACCTAGGGTAAATTAGTACAGACAAAACCCAGCTCCAATCATATACAGGTATGTTCGTTGTTTTTCGATCCTTGTTAAGTAAAGGCTTAGCATCGGTACCAGCACTGCTTCCAATACTGCACCTGTCTAATTGCTCAATTCAGCTTTAACTGTTCACATTACGCAACTTTTTCCTTGGCACGGCGAACCAAGCTACACCTATACGTGCACGACTGAATAGAGTGCAAACCGTGCCGGCGTATCTACAATGCGTGGAAAAAGAGAAAAAAAAACTGCGAGCGAAACAAGTGTAAAAAACTCAATTACTCTTCAATCGAAAAGTTGATCGTCAACATAGCCTTCAACATGATTCATTTCAACAACAACAGTTGGTGCACAACTGTTGTTGTGCCCCCCCCCTTCCTCCCCACACACACACAAATGACTTCAATGCCACATATCTGGATCATTACTTTTCTTCAATACTTCTCTCCTCGCACAAATTTCCATCATCAACTCAGATAGTGCAGTCTTTCAAGCTCGGAAGTGTGACAAATCTTACCCCTCAAATGTCACCAATAGTTATATAGGTCAATAAAAATTATGTACCCACTCTATTTATTTAGGGAACCTCCTCTATTTCAAATGCATTGATCTTTGCAGTCGTTGTATTTGTATAATTAGTATTAGAGACAACAAAACATTGTTCTCCTCTCAAACCTGTTTAAAACTTGACCAACTGACAAGGCTCAATTTCAATTCAATATTTTGTTTGGTAATCTGCTATTGAGTTAATGTTAAAACTAAAGAGCTTGTAGAAACTATAGCTTAGTTGAAAACATACATACCACAAAACGGCTTCGATTAATTTGTTTTTTCAACTCCCCAGAGCTTTGCATTCACTCCTCACTAGACGGAGATGGCGGAAGTTCGACTGGATAACTTGTGATCAAATACCGCTAGGCTAGCACGGTCGCTTTGCAATATGATGCTAAGTCCGATACCCTGGCAACGTGAGACTAAAATTGAGGTCGAGACTTGGCACTGTTGAGAAGTTATCAACTGAATAATGAAACCCACAGCATAAACCTCTTTACTAAGAATAACTGTCGAAAGATAAAGAGAGTTAGGAAATTTGTATATACATAGTTCATAAAATCGAAATCAAAATAATTTTACACTCAATGATATTATACGATCCGTATCGTCAATTAATGTCAGCAATTTTCACTAATAGTCTTTGTGATGTAATACAATCTATTCAAAGTTCTTATATGGAAATGAATGTAACTACATATAAAAGAATTTAAAAGTTTTCTCCCCTTTTCGAAAAATACATTTTTGACTATCACTAATTTGAAAAGAATGATACTTGAGTAAAAATCCGCTCACGATAACTGTGCTACAGGGATAATCGAAAATGTATTTTTTTATAAAAGTGGAGAGAACTTTTAAAACTATTGTGAAATTAAATGCCGATTTAGAGTACCGGAACACAAACTGAACGCAACAAATTTTCAAAACCGAGTGTAAAAAACGAAAACGAATCGGCCGTAAATTGGAAATCCGTTCCGATATTTCGGAAATTTCGCGTACTTTTAGGTATAATCCAAGCTCGTTATCGCATGCGAATATTTTAAAGATTTTAAAAGACAAGTATTGGCTAAAGTTTTCGACGTGATATGCACTCAGAGAAATACATGTTAAGGTAGAAGGTTTTCCTCCAGTGAATTCAAGATTAGTCATTCGATCTAGGAAAATAAACCAGCCCATCAGGAACGATTTCCAGCATGAAAGGCCGTAGGCATCGTGACTGAGGAGCCAACGACCGTTAAGAACGATGAAACCAGGGACACTTAATTTACACCTTCTGTTTCACTGCGGTCGCTCTCAGGTCCGTTTTTACAATCACGTGATAAATATTGTTCTAGATCCCGGCGATTAGCGAGTAGATGAGCTACAACGGCTTCTAGAGTGGCGGACTTGTAGCAGGGGAAAAAAATGCAACAGTGTTCGCAGACATCAGAAGAGAAGGTTGCTTCCCC
>VOMN01129287.1:0-20377 GCA_014899125.1 Orchestia grillus | reverse complement strand
AATTGAACATGTTTTGTCCCGCCATTTTTGGCAGGGTTTTTCTGCTAGTAAATATAATCAGTTATTGCCAGGCGAACATATAATAAATAGAATCAGTTGTTGCCAGGCGAACATATAATAAATATGGAAATCAGTTGTTGCCAAGCGAACATTTAATGACTATGGTAATCAGTTGTTGCCAGGCGAACACATATAATAAATATAATCAGTTGTTGCCTGGCGAACATATAATAAATATAATCAGTTGTTGCTGAGTGAACATATAATAAATATGTGGATCATTTGTTGCAAGGCGAACACATAATAAATAAGGTGGTTAGTTGTTACCAAGCGAACAACTAAGATGTAATCATTTACTGCCAGGCACACTAGGCCAGGCTCGCCCCACCCTGCAGAGCGCCCTGATGCAGCGCATGTCCAGCATGCTGTCCAGGATGCTGACCAGCAACCCGCCTCCGTCCTCTCAACCCACACCTCTGCGCATGCCTGCACCCCCTTCTGCTGCTGCCGTTCCAGCGCCTGCTTCTGCCGTTCCAGAGCCTGCATCTGCCGTTCCAGAGCCTGCATCTGCCGTTTCAGCGCCTGCATCTGCCGTTCCAGCGCNGCCTGCATCTGCCGTTTCAGCGCCTGCATCTGCCGTTTCAGCGCCTGCTTCTGCCGTTCCAGAGCCTGCATCTGCCGTTCCAGCGCCTGCATCTGCCGTTCCAGCGCCTGCTTCTGTCGTGAGGGGGCCACCGTCTCCGCCAGTACCATCAGAATCTTCTCCTGGAAATTCCGTAGCAGCTGTGTCTGAAAGCGCTACCGCTCCTGCGTCAGTTACAACAACGCCTGCTGCTTCCTCTCAAGAAGCTGTGGTGTCTACCTCACCACCTTCTGCCTCTGATTCAATAATTCCTTCAGAATGCACTTCAGAAACTTTAGCGCCTATTGATCCTGCAGCTACTTCTGAAGCCGCTGAATCTGCTCAAGTGACTTCTGCTACTGCCCCAGATACTTTAGTGTGTAGCTCGGAGGTATCTGTAACGTCTTTCTTGGATACTCCTTCAACTAGTGCACCTATTTCATGCACTACTGGGCCTCTTTGTTCAACATCTGCTGCGCCTCCTGATGCACTATCCAGTACCTGTTCGTCTAGCTATTTAGAAGGCAGTGTGTTCGTGTCAACTGCTGGACACACGCCCGCCTCCACAATCATCTCGAGTACCTCTACTTTGTTGTCTTATCACGAATATCCTCCCTCTGATACATCACCTTCTTTCAAGTCTGATGAAGGAATGACTTCATCACCTAGTCACCACTTCCCAGGTTCTAGTGATGCTCCTGCAACTCCGTTCACATCAACTAACTCGTGTCAATCTAGTTCCACCGTCCCTTCTTCAGACATTAGTGGATGTTCTCCTGAGCAGCGAGGTGCGTTAAGCAGCGCTGTGACGGCTCCGCCACCTGCTCCCACTCGAGCTAATAACAGCACTGAGGTATCGGAAACCGAGGCTACGAATAAAACAGGATCATCTGGTGATAGCATTCGTCGAAATGGCACGAGCGATATCGACGACCAGAAAGAGAAATCGCAGAGTGCTAGTACAGAAGAGTGTCTTAAAAGTGAGGAAAATTTAGAGCCTGGCTGTGTTGCCGATGCTGGCAACTCTAGCCCCGAGGCCCGACAGGATGTTTCGGTGTGTGAAGGCAATTATCCAACTTCTTCCGAAAGTAGGAACATCTCCTCCATACAAGAAACATTTCAGGATTTGCGGCAAGAGTTTGTCAACAGGTTAGTTCACACTTTGCTGACCTATGGCGTGTCAAATTCATTTACTTCTAATAATAACAATAATATCTAATAATAATATCTTCTAATAATATATTCTAATAATAATGATATCGTAGGACAATTTGTTCTCTCTACCAACAAATAAAGACAAATTTGGATAATTTTTGACGTGAACGAGTTGTATTTTTGACTAGTCTAAACTTCAAAGAAACACTCCTGTCATTTCCAACCTTCAAGTGAAAGAAATATTGAATTGATGTCCCAAAAGATGGTCTATATCAACGGCAGTATTTATCAGCAAACTGTAGAAACTAAATAATTACCATTCCTCTATATTTTAGGCGATCCTTTGAATGTTTTACTTGCTATTAAAGTGATATATTAGTTAAAAATATTGTCATCCTCTTGCTTTTGCAGTAACTGTTCTTCCATTTGACCTTCATTACAACGTAATTTATTACAACGAACCCGCAGAGTGTGTGTGCCCTTACAGTAACGGTAGATTAGCCTCATCTCTTGTAATTTCCTTGCATTGCAGACATCACGTGGAGCCAACTGTGTCTCTGTCGTACTCAGAAGCTGGCCCATCCTCGGGCTTAATTACTCTGCAGAAACCGGAGAACGCTCCGCCTTCATTTTTCCGAGACGACCCCCGTTACTTCCCTCAAAGCTGCTCCTCTAACTCGCAAATAGCCCTCGAGAGTGACCCCAATGAAGCTACTCCTGTGACCAACACCAACGATGAGCCCGGAGCGCATCCTGTTGCTTCTCCTCTCGATACACCAAACGTGCAACAAAGTTGCATTGCCGACTCAGAAGGACCGTTAACTAGTGAAGTAAACCCTTGTGATGAATCTAGTCCGCGAACGGGTTGTGATCAACGAAGTATTGTTAAGGAAGGGATGGGTAATAATAGTGATAAACGTTATAAGGTATCCGGAAGTATTACGCCGAGCTTGGAATCGTGTGACGATACTGTGTCTTCTTCGCTTGAGTTTAGGAATAGTAATATGAATCAAACCGAGGACCTTCCCCCCTCCTCGGTGGTGCCCGACGGTGCCGGCAGCTACAGCTCGGATCCCGCGACCTCGAGTGTTGCTGCTGCTGGGGTGCAGTCACTAACGTCTACCTTGCCTGAAGCTATGGGTGTGTACACTTGCATTTTACTTCCTGTACCTTATTTTTCCAAATTTGGCATAATTATTGAATTTAAAGTGAGCATTAGGATTAGCTGATGCTGTAGTTGCTGGCTTTGTTGCTAAACAGTTTGATATGATGTTTTCCAACCCTTCACTGCGCTGTGTGTCGACCCTGATGCAATTTCTCTGAATTATATAGCGCTTCCGCCGTTATAAGTAAGATTATGTTTGCTTAGCACTGAAAATAAGTTGCGCATGGAAGCACTAACGAGGCAAGCTAGTACGCTTGACTGAGTTCTAACACTTAATGTGTGATTTATTCTATCTGTCATCTGACTTCAGTGATATTTCGATGTGTAGCTTGACCTAAAAATCACCTCTGTGCATTGTTTCAAAGTTACGTTCCAAAAGTTCTAGTTATTTTCTTTCACATGAAAGTTCCAGTACCTCTTTGTTTTTAACGGAGCCCCATTACGTGCTGAGTGTATGGTAATGAAAAGCTGGAAGATTCTAATCACTTATTGAATATAAAAACATAATATTAAATTCCCTTCTTCATAAAGATTGGCATGCAACTGTAACGTTGCATTATTATTTTCCTTACCTTCGATTTCTCCTTGCATATCCTGTTGCTTACACTAGTTCGATTCACATTGTCCCTATTTTAGAGTGGATTCGTGTTGACTGCATTTAATATACGTCTTTTACAAGCAACATGACACTCAGAAGTATAGTTATTCATGTCTAGTTTTTGCACAAACAGAGCACGGAATTTCGCTCTACATCTGAGTCTCTGGCTGAGCTGTGAATAACTTACTTTGCTTTCTGTTGCAGTTCCTACGCATAAGGACCAGTGGTACTAAATGGTTTCCCGTTGCATTTGCCTGCAGCTAAATTTTGTGCAGATCTAAATGCAGTCTTATTGCCTGCTTACCTATGACAACAGCTTGTTTTTCGTATCCAGCTACAGTAATGTTCATAGAGTAATTGTGTATTATCGCAAAAACGAGTAGCTCGGTCGTTGTTAGTTTCAAACAAATAATTAATAAATATTCCAGACGTCTCGTAGAACTAGAATGAAAATGTCGTGAACCGTACATCTCACTCATAACCTTTTGTTAACGTTATGACGGTGTTGCAGACAGCACCCCTAGCACCTCAGGCTGCGGTCTGCAGCGCGACCCCGAGACCGCCGCCACCGCCACAAGAAGGTCCCGCTCCCCGGACACTGATGGTCAGTTACGCAAAATAGCCGAAGGCAGACACGTATTATTTAGCTTAGTTGTTTCTCTGTAGAAACTCCACAGTATCTGCAGTGTTTTTGAGCGCTGCTCATCATCGGGGGAAAAACTGTAAAAGGTTGAAAATGAATTTATTGTGCAAGCTTTGAACGTCACTACTCTAAAACAAAAAAATAAATTTTAAAGGTACTGTACAGGTGTGGCCAAATTGAATTGTTGTTATAGGTGTGTGCAACTGATGTTCATTTTTGTATCTCATTTTCAGAATTTGATACGGCAGAATACTTGATTTGCATTTATCATTAGGATCAGCTTACTTTAAATAGACGCATAATAATTTCGATTAGAAAGGATAAATGCACTAAATGTAGATAATCTAAAACTTTAATCAAACTGTGATTTCCTTGATATAAAGCTGCGGGTCAGTTCCCAGTGGAAGTTAGTTGGCTTGTTGCACTTACTCATAAATCTCTGAAAGGACAGAAACCTTATTCCAATGAAGCTGACTCACATGCAACATATTGTGGGTTTGAGTGTTTTAGAATTACTGACAGAGCACCAAGGAAATCGAGTTTTAATCTTCCTTTTCCGAAGGAAGTCCTCTGTTACCACATCTAAATCAGCGTTACACACGCTTTGAACAATCCGGAGACCTCCTCAGTTGAAGGCGAGCGCGTTCCCACCAAGCCCCAAAAGCCCTCGGTAAAAGTCTGAGGGATCTCATCTTGCGTGACTCTTTAGTTCCGATACAAAATGCTAATGCGAGCAGAGCCCCTCTATCTGTCGGCATTAAGTTCAATTTATTGTTCTGATGAACGTGTTTTGTACAACATGCGTGTGTGGCTGGCTGTCTGTTACTGTTTCACCGTGTCTTGTTAATTTTAGTTATTTTTGAACTGTAATTTATAAATAATCTCATTCGAAATCGCAGATTCGAGTGACGAGGAAACCGTCAATTGTTCTCCAAAGCTGAGGTGAGCTAACCTAACACTGCGGGGTGGCAGTTTTATGGTGATGAGGTTGCTTCTATTAAAAGGAGTACCTCGACATCCAGTCGAGGTAACTCCAGGTGTGGTGACGTGAGTATCTAACGTGACGTGAGTACCTAACGTAAACCCCCTCCCTGTTGCGGTAGCTTATGATCCAATGATGCGGTTGTCTCATATTGTGGCGGGAAATCGGGTGTCATTAGTTTTCTATCGTCTTAAACTTTCAGTCGACTGTAGTAAATGTAGCCTATTTTAAATATCTGTTTTTTCATGGAAAATTTGTAGCTTGAATGCCTCTGTTTTCTTGCGTAGTACTTATCGCAGTTCGCAAAATTTTGCTGTTTTGTTTGAGAGTAGACTCTAGTGGGTGCAATAAATATCCGATACATGGTGAAAAGTTGATTTAACATTGTTGCACAACAGAAAAGCAATTGAAAATTGAACATCTTACGTATTTTTGTACACGGAACACTAAATCTGCATAAAAATACACAAATAGTAAAACATTGACGTAATATCGTCAAAAATCTTAGATTATCACCTAAAAAGTATCAAGCCCACTCATAAAATTAGTTTTAGAAGCGATAATAAATTGTCCTGAAACATTCCAGATTGATTTACGCCTCGTAAATGCTGTAGAACTTCGTTGAAAAATTATCTACTTCCTCCGCGTACAACAGCGCACTCAAGGAGGTCATTGTCCAATGCTGTAATTCTAATACGGCTAAGGCTAAAGAATTGGCAGAAACGAGTAACTGTTCAGTTAAATATAAATAATTTGGGCTATAAAAAACGTTCATCTGTGTTAAAAATATTTTTCTCGACTACTGGTGTCACAATTCGCCGTTTCACGTCATATCAGTCCACTGCAAGTCTACCAAGTTCAGCGAGTTTATTTAAAATTTCAGACCCAACGGCTAAACATACTCATGTATAGTCCGTAAAGTAAAAGAGTAAACTCGAGTAACTCGATCTAAATTTGAAAATGATCTCGAAACAGTGGGATAAATGTATGCGAAAGTACAATTCGAGCAGTTATTAACAACGAGTGATTCCGTTCTCATACACCAAGAAAAACGCCTTTGTTGAAACCAATTCATCGTTTGAATGTTGCCAAGGTACATTAGGAAAAGCCTGCAAGCTTTTGGGACGCTGTACCTTGGTCTAGCGAGACGAAGGTTGGGTTATTTGGGAGGAAATTTTGACCATGTAACGGATATGTATTGCCCCACTGTATGAATTTTCAACCGTAACCCTTTATTGACTAATTGAACCATGAGGTGCTGTTGTATAAGGATGCTGTTAGTGTGTAGTAACAAGCGTAATGCATCCTTATTGCAGGTATGCATAACGCTGTAACTACGTTCACGCACGAAGCATAATGCAGTCTTATCGCGAAAATGATTTCGTCGTTATAATGCCAAGTTGCCCGTAAGAAATCGTTCAGTGGTTGGTTCAAGTGAATAGAAATAAACTGACAATTGATATTCTTGTACATTATTCGTAAGTTCTCTCAGCTGTGCAAAAATAAGTTCTAATAATTATTTCTAGTGTTTGTTCTCTAATTCTTTGTATTGATATTATTACATCTTTTAACAATAGGAGGTGTGGGAATTTTCTTCATTTGAAGAAGCGGGTCGGAGAGAAGCAAGAAATTGCTTGAAGTATCCCTTCACATTGGTCGGTTCGGATGTATTTAAACAGCGCACTGAGCTTGTGTATATGTACGTCTCAACTTCCTCTTGAAACTTTCACATACTGTAAGTTAGGTATAAAAGTATTCGTTAAGTTTCGAAGATATTTGAAGAATCAATTATGTTTAGGGCTTAAAAGAATTTAAGTTTGTATTTTACCACAGCGCTCGTAGTCGCATGGCTCGGGCACTGCAGAACCACGTGAAGAAAATGAAGGAAGAGGCCGCGATTCGCGTGGATGGCCCCCCAGACACTATGGTGCCCCACGCGAAGCACACGCGCACCTACGTAGGCCACCGCAACTCTAGGTGAGTGGGCGGGGCTACAGTGTAACTCCGCCCCCAAAGCGGAGTGGAAACCTGAAGAAATGACCTAGCCTTGAGGTCGTGTTTTGTTTAGTATTCAAAACACTCGTAGCTCTGTAGCGCACGTGATCGTGTAGTTAACTCGTATTCATGTCGGGCGGCATGTTTTCTTTGGCAAAAGAAGATTAAACTCATTTGGTATCGTGAATATTTTGATGCGCTAAACCAATATTTCGTATTTTGTTTTTCGGGCTTAAAACTTATGGATGTTGTTGTTGCAGCTGTCGCTTTCAAGTGAAAATCGACGCGAATTGAAACTAGCGTTGTGACACGGATATCCTGTTGAGGCCACTGTTTCTTTAACTTTTCTAAATACAGGTCCCTTTAGTTAACAAGAATGGTCGAGATATCTGAATTTGCCCGCCCGACTTCACTTCTTAATCGTACCACCTCAGCACGAAACACGTGTCGCTATTGAGCGAGCTGCAACTTTGTCTACCTACGTGTGTTTGTGAATACATACTGCAACAGTACGTGTGTTTGTGAATACATACTGCAACAGTACGTGTGTTTGTGAATACCTTTTCAAACTAAAAGTCTTGGTTTAGGCCACGATGGTGAATCTTTTTTCTGGACCTTATACGGGTTTGATAATTAGTTGTTAATATTCATGAGACCCAAACATCCATTTACAGTATGCTGAGCGATAAAAAATCTTGAAGACTACGAATGCAGTGTCTCTCAATTGTTTATTTATGCTGTTGTCAACTTGTGTGCTTGTGCTCTAGACATTGAGATTTTGAATCATTTGTGAAGCATGTGTCTTCAGATCTATGACAGGGACTGCAGGTGCTGCCATTTCTGTGTGTTATTCTAAGGGATAAGTGATGAGTTACTTTTTCTATTAATGATTGCAGTGTATGGTTATTGAGTTCAAACCCAAAGTTCAGTGTAACGGTGCAGAAAATATTCAGCGATCCAATTACCCTTAGGTAGATCATTAAAATTCTGCATTTCGTTTGTGAAGGACGATGATAAAGGAGGCCTGTTTCTGGGGCCGAGATCACGTCATGTCTGGCTCTGATTGCGGTCGCATTTTCGTGTGGGAACGCAAGACGCAGAAGTTGGTGATGCTTTTGGAAGCTGACCGCAGGGTAGTCAACTGTCTACAGCCTCATCCCACGCTGCCTCTACTCGCGTCCTCTGGCATCGACTACAACGTCAAACTTTGGATGCCGCTGCTCGAAACGCCTACGTTCGATGAGGAAAGAGCTGCGGAGGTGAGCTATGGCGGTCTGGAACGTTGATCCATTGTTGTCAAATGCAACACGACCTGCGCAGTTTTGTCCCTGCGTGGGTTCTTCCCGCATGTTTTAGTCTCATTGGAAAAGGTGGGAGTATATTAGAGGTGAGAGTGTTGAGAGTATTATGTAAACATATGAATATGATGGCAAATGCGGAGGATGGAAAGTAGGAATAAGGACTGTTGTTACATACTATCCGAGCCTGTTTGTTAAAGGGGTAGCAGTAGCTTAGGGTGAATGCCTCCGCTAACTGTGTGCTATACTCTTGATGATACGTTTTTGGGGAAATTGTTTAATTTATATTGAAGTGAGAACCACATCACGTAATATGTCTGCTCATCAGAAGTGGTCCAGTTGGGATGTTTTGGAAAGAAGGGAAACTAAAAATTTGTTATAAACTTTTTGTCAATGGTCTAAGCTACGAGCAGGAACGAAATATTACCACTCGCTGTGATGGTCCATTACTATCGTTAAGATCAATGAACGACCATTCTTCAGATTCTTATAAAAGTTAGTTCCTGCAGATACAATCATCTATACATTAATATTGTACCTACCTATCGTACTGTAAATTTCAGGTCTCGAACGAAGTATACTGTATACGGATTGCATCCTTTGCTATGAAAAGTCAGTCTTCGCGTATTCCTAGTCGCATTTTTTTTGCACGTACTTTGATGTCGAGTTGACAGATGCCCTTACATTTTGCAAGTGATGACGCTTGAGCTCAATCCGTTTTTTTAACTCACTCGGCTGGGAATCAAAACGTCAAACTGCGAATTTATAATTCAGAGACTGAATATCATTTGAGCGTCTATAGATGACTTTTCAGCCTATTTTATTTTAATTTTGAATAACGTTAATTTGACGTGTCGAAAGTTCCATTACTTTTCATCTTAAAAATCTTTTGTTTTATCCCCTCTCTACGGTTACTGCTAGGGTTTATGCATTAATTTGATATTAATTTCAACATACCGACTTCAAAATTAAAAATTAATTGTCACCCCTAACAAAGAGCGCTGATCATTGCTAAGTGATCATTGCTTGGCAGATCATGCAGTGCAACGAGGTGTTGCTAGAGGAGACGCGGGACACTATCACCGTCCCTGCCGCCTTCATGATCCGCGTGTTGACGAGCCTCAACCAGATGAGGGGCGCCCAGCGAGACGAGCGGCCGGCCCGGGAGCCCCACAGCGAGGACGATGACGACGACACCGACGACGAGCTCTGAGAGTGGCTCTGCCGGGGCTGTGGGCCCCCGTGCTTCTGGAGGTTTTAGCGGCGCTGGCACACTGTTGTTGTAGCGGCACTGGCACACTGCTGCTGTAGCGGCACTGGCACACTGTTGCTGTAGCGGCACTGGCACACTGCTACTGTAGCGGCACTGGCACACTGCTGCTGTAGCGGCGCTGGCACACTGCTACTCGTGTGCAGGATATTATGTGTGCATTCGATTGTTTTTTTAAGATGTGCAATACCTAAGCGATTCTTGAACACGGTGATGTACTTTTATCAAGCTCACATGTATTTTAGTTCTTCAAGCTTTCTGTTTCGTTAGAATTCAGTTTCTATTGAAGTCCTGGAGTTTGCGTATTCGATGTTTCTCAGAATTTATTGAATATTTTATAAAGCTCTTCATAACGAGTAGGTACATAAAACTATTTTAACCTACATACTCCGAAGAACATAACCCAATAATCTTTTTAAAAATTTCGCATTGAGATTAATTTCTTTTTTGTTTTTCCACATGAAGTTCCTAAATTTGTAGATGGATATTGAACACTTTTGATAAAGGTATAACAAGCTGGAAGGTAGCATCAACGATGTATCAAGTAGAAATAACTAATGCTTCAGAGCCGACGTATGTATTCACTTTTGAAAGCGTATAACCTGATTAAAATTACTACTTGCAAACCAATTCTTCACAAATATAATGATTTGCAGTCAACTTTGCTTTGCCTCAATTCGGAGGAAACGTGTAAGGCTTTGTCTAAGCTGTGCCTCACTGAGAATAATTTATATCGTTGACGTCTTCTCATATACCGGCACTCGAGTGACCTGGGGCTCGTATTAGGGTTCAAATAGATTCATTTGACTAACCTAGTGCAGTGAGGTAGCAAGTTGAGTACACGACAAATCCTTTGAGAACACGACAAATCCTTTGAGAACACGACAAGTCCTTTGAGAACACGACAAGTCCTTTGAGAACACGACAAGGCCTTTGAGAACACGACAAGTCCTTTGAGAACACGACAAGTCTTTTGAGAACACGACAAGTCTTTTGAGAACACGACAAATTCTTTGAGAACACGACAAATAGAGCTACAGTTAAGCGGAGTTTCCTTTTCGTGAACATTCTCACAAAAGTTTAACTGCTTTATGATTTAAGAAGAAAAGTCCCTGAACATTGTAGACTTAGCAAGTTTCGTCAACTCGCTGCTGGAATTTCGTGGAGTTGTTCCAATAGCCATGCAAACCTTGATGGTAGGCATGAATAAGGCGTAAAAACTCTGTTATTGAAGGTTGCAATTCCTCCAAAACTGTTATGATCTGAGTTTTTCTTTATTCAAAGTCCAGGTCCTTAATAAAAAGGTGATTTCTCAGCATAGAAAACTTGATGATCTTCAAACGCTTTGTTTAGCTTGATAAATTACATAACTAAGGATGGGACAGTGAGGAATCGTAAAGAATTAGGATTTTTGTGCTCGAAATCAGGATAAATTCTGCGTTTGAGAGCACACATGTTTATCACAATCTTATTGTAGACCTGGAGTGTCCCCGTATTTCGGAATTGTTTTTTCCCGTTTTTCAACCTTTAAGTATACGTTGATTTTTCCGTAGTAACTGTATAAGTACGATGAATTGTTCTGTAAGAAAAAGTAGCTCACTAGTCGTAACTGTCACGTATGATTAGCATCCAAACACCGTGTCATATCTTGCAGTATCTCGAACATGCCCTTTTAACTGGGTATTCTTTTATCATCATACCTAACTATTCTAATTTTTAATTTCTTTCTAGCCACGTTCTCACTAGATATTAATTAGGCAGCTAATTTCGTATACATGTACATGCTTGGCTGGGAGAATGAAGCGCAGTTCATATTTTTCCCAGTATTTAGGCACTTGCATGAAACTTGCGTACCAGATAATACTTTTTGCCCAGTTTGCACGAAAATAGGAAAATTATGTCCAGTGAAGAATAATAAGCAGCCATGTTCGAAACCGGCACCTCGCTTCGAGGAGCTTCCGCTTTCCTTCGGTCGTGTCTGATCGTTATCATTACTACGCCTCTGAGAAGGTGACGTGGTAATGTAGTAGTAGTAGTAGTAGTAGTAGTTATGAACGGTGTACTACTACTACTACTACTACTACTACCACGCCTCTGAGAAGGGAGCTTCAGGCTTGACCAGCAAAATCGACATAATTTGAACTTACTTGGGTGAATTTTTTAACATTTTATGCTATTTTCTTCACGCCATCGAAATGCTGAGCGTGCCCGGTAGGTAGGTGAATGGCAACGTTCGCTTTCGAAGTCGGACTTGGGGATCCGAAATTTTGTTTCGATGACGGGTTTTATCCTGCTGCTGATATGCAGCGCGTCTCGTAGACTGAGAAGTAATGTAAATCTTTTTATTTGTGACATGAAGTATTTACTACCAAAGATCAGCCGTATGTTGATAGTACGCTTTTATCCTACAACTGATAAGCAGCGCTTTTCTTCAAATCACGGGTTATTCAATTTTTTATTCAATTTTAACGGGAATTACTGTTCACCAAAGCTTAATCGGATATTTCCAATATATTTGTTTACGAGTTAATGAAATAGGTCGCAGCAACTTCAGTTTCATTTCAAGTTAGTGGGTCTAATCAACGGTAGAACGCTGCAGGAATCATGGGAATATTGCTCGTTAATTTCCTTTTTTGTTTTTATTCTTCTCTGGCACTAAAAAATGACACGAGGTGGTTCAGGAGCAAATGGAGCGTCAAGCTTGGCTTATTGATTGGAAGACGTGTAACCATTTGCTCGCTCATAGGCAGCTAAAGTTTATATCTTTTGTTTTTTGAGTTCGTGTAGACAGGCTTCAGAATGTCTGCCTCTGCAGGCTCTATCAGCAATACTCTTCTCAAGACAATAATACCGGGAAGAAATTTAGAAGTATTCGTTTATATGTTACCATGCTGTATTAATTTATATATTTAATGTTAATTTAAGATTCGTAGTATTTTTTGTAGACAATTATATTCATGCTAAGGAATTTGACACGAAATAATTAGCTTTAGTTTAGTAGTGATAATCGTTATAAATCGAAGTTTTATGGAACTCTTCAATTGATTCTATTGTAAATAAATGTATTGTACGTAAACTTTTTACATTAAATTACTTCAGATAAGACTATTATGGCGAGTAGCAATAGTTCAGTGGATCGGTCTGTCAGCGCGTCAATTTTAAACTTTCCTTGTTATAACCGTCACGATTGAACAGAGCTTTCTCGTTTGTACATATGTGAAATGTTTACGTCAATGATTTATCGACAGAAAAGGAATAAGATTGAGCTAAATCTACGGTCATTACAGTTTTGGAGTCTACGGCATTATATGTTTCGTATTCGCTATCGTTGTGTTGACATATTCGATCATATTTTACTCTGGAGTAATTCTGTTGCCAGTTGAGGCAAAGGTGCTACCGTGACTATTTATTGTGCACAAACACGCATTGTGAGAGAAATGAAATACTGTGCTAGACTATTTTATTTCTTTGACTGAATGGCGGTAGATGCGAGTCGGTCTTATTTTTTGCGCTCAGAGATGTGAAAAATGTGCGCTAGTGTTAGTATACATCGATACTAAAATGAATCGAGAATACATGTACGTTAACTCAATGTTGATACCATGATGATTAGGATTGGTTTCACAATTTTTTTTTTCACAAATTGCATTAGGGGTTCCGAGGAATCTGGATACTCGAGAGAAAAACGGTTACTAAAACAAACCCCTGATAAACCTATGGGAGCCACTGCTTGTAGTCTTTAACTGCACGATTGACGATGGTGTGAGAGACTCCAATCCACTTCCCGTAGGAAAGCAAAAGAAAATATGAACTGTTTGAGCGTGAAAGCTAGGACTCATCGTAACGAGGATTACGATAACATGTGTTGATGATTGGTAAAGCTATGGTTTCTAAGTGGAACTTGACATTTTAAAATGTGATGAAACAAGTCTGGAATGTGATTCTTTGTACTGAGCGACGATTAAGTGCAATTATTTTGGTGTTTGAAATCAAGCTGACTTTAATGCATGTAATCAGTGTATTCTTCACGTGTTTAAAGCAACGGTTTATTGTATCGTAACGTGCGTGCTGCTTCTATGACGTTGATTTGGTTGTTCGGTTAACTGTTTTTGTACATAAAATTTCTAGCTGTCGTATAAGGATCATTAGGAAGCAACTTTTAGGCTGCAGTTGTCTCACACCGTCAGGGTTCCAAGGCCTGTTTGTGCTAAGCAGGTATGCTGGATCTCAACGACCCACCACCGAATAATTTCTCAACTGGGACCAGCGTAAAAAACAACTGTTTCAGCACAACGTAAGAGCCGAGTCAGTTTTCTTGAGGCATCCTGGTGCTCTTATTTTCACGCTGTTTTCTTCTTCAGGTGAGCGACGAGAATCCTGATAGTTTGGCGGTTTTAACTTGTCTCTTGAAACATGTACGTTTTTTTTAACCGGGTCTATTTAAATCAAGCGAGTTCGTGATCAGTGTTCTAATGCGATCGCTACAGTGTTCAGGTCTAGAATGACGGCCCTAACCAATCCTGCTGTTACAGCACAGCATGTTCATGTGAGTGGTTTTTTATCTTTTAAGTCGTTCATCGCATTATGCCCTCCACCTCCCAAAGAAATTTTTTTTCCTTGCTCACTTGAGGATATTATTTTACGTAATTTTTATTTACCTGATAAACAATACTTTATTTATTGGATAGCTTGTAATTCTGCGTTTTATCGTAATTTTGCTCAATCCCAAACCTTTTATACCCATGCCATTTCTACGTTTTCTTCTCGATTGTTGTTGAACTAGATTTAAGGTGTCATTCAAAAACTCATTTTATTTCGCTCAAGCAGGGAATTGTACGTTTGATTTCTTTGTCAGTGAAGATAATTTGGTAGTTGAAACTTCTTGGAAGAGTGGATGTGCCTTTGCTTAAATTATTTCTAAAGGTAAAGCTCCGCAGCTTCATTGATACTCTTCTCTACTCACTAGATGAAAATCTTCGTTATGACCCGTTTTTGGTCACCCACTTCATTTTCGCTGGTTCTAAATTGTTTTACTGATTATCCCAACATAAATAGTGTCAGGCAGCTATGATTTCTTCCAGAAAATTGTCAAGTTAACTCACAGGCTCTGCTCTGGCCTCAGTTTATTGACTAAGAATATTAAATAATCGGTTGAAAGACGCCAGAAGTATGATATAGTTGCGAGTAATGCGCGTTTATTTGCCAGTATTATTTTTCTTTACTCGGGTGCAGTGTGGTGCGTTTCTGAAGCTGAGTTTCAAGAAACCCTTCGCTTACCTGCGACTCTCGAGTTGCGTCTGAAGAGCAGCTAACATGTCGTCAAATAGAAGGACAGCGCTGCTTGGTCGTTATTGGGCGGAGACAGAATAGATTAGCAAGTAGATCGCTTTGTTTTTTTCGGCGAACAGCACAAGATGGTGGAATTTTCAAAATATATGTTCAGGGTGTACAACATCGGAATGTAGGTAGATGGTGTCACCTCTCTCAAGCTAACCGTAATCTAGTCGAGTTTATCGAAGTATTATTTTCTCAAGTTATGTCTGTTAACTACTTTATTGTTAAGGTCATCGTTTCATGCAAAACACGAGTTAGGCCGTATAGTCTTGTCAACATTCATCTTTCTCCTTCCATATTTTTTTGAGTTTTCATCATTGAAAACTTCTTTATCGTACTAACAAGTACCTGTGTGCAATCCTCTAGTTTATTTGTATTATTTAATTATTGTATCTTTTCAATAGTTTGAGGTTCTAATATATTAATATGACTTTCAAGTGTTTAACTGTGTGGGATCTGAGGTATCTGTTTTATCACGAATACTATTTCGTTCATTGATAACGTATTATTTTACTATTTCGCAGTTTTTGTGATAACTTTATTATTTAACCCATTAATACATGACATCGTTTTCTGGAGCCTTAAATGGTAATAATACGGAATAAGGACAAGTGTAACAGGGTAATGACGATAGGTGTCTCATTGATTATACAGTACCTCTAAATTTTCGTACTAGAATAAAATATGAAGGACGTATATCACGAAATAGTAATTTATTTTCTATTTCAGGGATTTAGCTTACCAAGATAGCTGTTCGCTTCGTTTACGGAATGCTTTTAATCTAGTAACTGGACTGTACATTGTATTTATCCTTCAAATTTGATTTTTTATGCAAATGACAAGTAGTTCATGACAAACAGCAAAAATGAGAAATTAAGTTGATTCATGAATGGGTAAATTCTAAGCATTGCACCTTTTCGTCCGTAAACGCCTGATTCATACTTAGTTTTAATTTATCTTGTGCCTCCCTATTGATGTAAATTCGTTTTATTTTCTCCAAGTCGATTTATTCTTTGGTGATTGTATTCTTGTGTTATGTTAGATGCAGAATGAAAACACGAAACAATTTCGAGTGTCAACATTCAGTTTTCGTCTCTGTTCGTTTCCTTGAGAAACTCAAACGTTGGAGTTACCCTACCTGTACGTGGCGGCTGAATTATTTGACACAAGCTTGGATTTAAGTTTATTACATCCTTAAGAGTAACACGTCACAATTTTACAGATATTTCTTGATAAAAAATAGCGGTTACTTTGAAAGAATATTCAGCTCCAAATCTTGGGTAGACGAAAGGGCTTTATTTTGACGCACTCCATACGTAAATGTTAATATTGAAAGCTGCCCGATAATCGCACCGAAAAGAAAACTTCGTACGTTACGCGGTCCTTATATCATACATAATAAAAACGTATGAACAAGCTAAATCATTTATATACATGTCTTGCGCTTATATTTTACAAAGCTATTTAAAATATGTCCTTCACTTTGAAACCTGAAATAAACTTTCATGTTGAACAACTTTTTACATGTCCTGTCAGAAGCTAAGCCTACTCACTGAAAATGGCGTCCAAGTTCGCGATAAATGATTGCGTAGGAAACAATGGTACCTTTGATAGATCGTTACCCTGACGCCATGCTGAGATCGGACTAGAATACAGGCACGAAACTTGGCCCTAGTTTATCAATTGCGATGGTAAAAGTGAAAATAATAACTCGCCATTTGTGACTTGCCATGTGCTTCACTCTAAGTTTCTCAAGTTTGCAGACGTTCTATCAGAGAAACACTCAAACTATCTACTCGCAAAAAGCAAGGACGTTATGACTAAATAAAACGTCCATGGGTCCTTAGCGTCCAGAGATTATTGTTTTTACGCGACCAATGCCAAGCGTCGTGCTCAAAAATGTGGGTTGCACATCAGCTACGATCTGTTGGACTGAGCAAGCCAGGCTTGAAGTTTACATAGCCCACGTGGAGCTGTAAAAACAACAAGATACGAGTTCTCGTATGAGAACACGATTACTTGAACATTTGCAGTTGGGAATTGCTATTTCTTACGAATGAATCAATTCTACGCTCAAAAAATACAAGGCACGCGGCTCTAATTAATGGCTTGTTCAGTTTTAGACCCTGAGCAGAGAAGTTAAGTTTTTCACAGTCCTTTGAATTAATCTAGCAAAAAATTATCAAATTTAAAACAATTTTCTTAATTACTTTAATAATCAATTAAAATCATCATTTTCAACAAGTAGAACAGCTTAACTTTGAAAACAGATGTGCTGTGGCAGAAAATCTCGTGTACTGACCGTAAAAATATCCAAAATGGGCAGGAAAAAATGTTTTCAGATGCCTACAACACCACTGAACATTTATGTTTCTTAGTTCGCGCTCTCTTCGCCAATTATGATGATCGAAAACTCTCAAATACAAAATTAACAATATGCTACATTAAACAATTCTACTTCATTAGAATAGAATATGGCAACAAGAGCGAGACAGGTGGCCTGTTCTTGGGCTTCCACCCAAGTCCCATGTCGTCAGGCACTAATCACGCACAGGCAAACGATCACGTCTAGTGATAGAGCTTAACAAATCAAAGAACTGGCTTTATTACTGTCACCCATGTTCTGTGACCACATTACTTTGCCTTGAAGTAATAAACCGCTGTACAATTAATGGGAATCCAAAGAAAGTTATACGAGTACTGCATCATCACTATAGAAACTCGAGTTCTATGTTGCATGTAGACACTGGCAGGAGTGTTTTAGATGAGAAATAAACTACATCGGCCTAACGCACCAGACTTTGCAGTTCAAAAAATCAAATAAATATCCCACTTCATAATGAGTGTCGCCAATTAAAACGTTCTGCTTTAGACAGACATCCCAATAGGCTGATACCATACCAATTGATTCGGGCTGAGACATTTTTAGGTACATTCCTACTCACTCGGTCATTATAAGAAGCTCTAGTCTGGATCAGCTATACGACCATTGACGTTATTAGGAAGTTTTACTTAGCTGATGTGTGTCACTTTAGCAACGCTGGACGTAGACCATCAAGGAGGAGTGGCTTTCCGGAACGTCTGACGTAAGAACGAGGGGGTGACGGGTCGCCAGACGGCTAGGGTGAGCATGCGAGGAGGTCCGTCCTTTTCTCTGGTCATGCAAAGGGGCTTCGAAAACCCGTTCTTTAGCGTGGACGCTACACTCGGCGAAACTCCGAACACCTGCGCAAACATAAAAATATAGAAGAACCTTTGTTTATTCCAACACGATTTACCGTTGGGTTTTAAATGCCTTACAACTNAACCAGCTTCCTCTCATACGTACATCTGTTACAGGCATATTGAATATCTTGAAAGATACAAAAGAATGGATACATCGAGAGATAGAATAAGATCTGAAGCATTTATGCAAGACGTAGCTTGCAGCTAGCACAATCGATATCGAAGCAGATGGCTATCGATCAATAGCCATCTACAAGAAAGAGGAAAAGAAGGCACAACCAACAGGATTGGCTTTTACACTAAACAAACCAGCGAGTCATACAATGTGAGTTTGGCTTTGGCTTTTGAACATAATGATCCTCATACGTTGGTTTTCGCACACAACGAACCAAATACGGCGTCACACGTCAGTTGAAGGAAGTTAGATTGAAATTTCTATCATTTGAATTAAGCGCATTATGATTCACACTATCGGAATTACACATTTCAAGAACAGGCAACTTCGTTGTTAGTTAATTGTAAACGCACAGGCTAAGTATCAAGTTCGGATACGTTTCATGCTACATTGACTTAATATCATACAAGATCTTCAACCTTAACTGGGAGGAATAAATTGAAAAAGAATGAACTTTATTGCATCACCCAAATAAGTATATTGATATCAAAAGTGATTTATTCTTACAAGCGCTGGTCTGAACCCTTCGCCTAACATTAGCAGTGGCCCACCTGGTCCATCTGTGCTCAGCAATCTAGTCCATTTTGAAACTGAAATTTATATTTTGACATTTATTACGATAAAATCATGAAAATCCACTGTCACGCTATAAATCTTCAATGTTCAGTTTAAAATGTTAGATCGACTCATTAGCGCATTTCAACTCTTAAAAATTACATAAGTCTTATACCGGACCGGTCGAATCCAATAATCTTTGAAACGCTTCCTTGTTAATTTCTAAAACTTCATCTAAAGCTTACCATGAACCCCACCCTATTGGCTGGAATCTGCCAATTGGACTGAGACGAAGAACCACTCGACTGAAAAAGTACATAATGAACAGTAAACCGAAGTAAATTTAAACTCTGCGATCCACTGAAGAAAACAATACTTCATAAAACTACCTGTGACAGCGAAGACTGAAATTACGCCAATTCAACTCTATTAATATGATACTGCTGAGATCACCTGAGGTGGCTGCGGTGGTAAAACGGGGAAATTATGATAATAAGCCTCATGGAGGACGGAGATTTATCGTACTTGAAAACTGCTATTTCAAAAGCAACCTTAAACATAAACTTCTAAGTTTGAACATATTATTTTCTTATTAAGAATTTCTTAGGTAGCCCCAAGAGACTAAAAAATATATGTTAAGGGTAAATAAAAGCCAATGGCATAGTTCGAAACCGTCAATAAAATTACTCAGCTGGAATAAATAACCATGTTGCCGACACGCCTGTAGTTCAAACTTTTGAGCAGTGGCTCATGCATCCTTTCACCCTGAGCACATCACTTACTTTCTTCTATATGCTCGTTAGCCTCCTTATTGTATACTGCCAGCAAACTAAATTATATTATTCGCTCAGAGGTAATTTTGTATGAGCACTAATACTGGTCCACGCATGCATGCAAAAATTTAGTACCTTACCTGTAAAGTGAAGCTGAACTTGTTCCAGTGTTGGTACAAACAACCAGCCATCCACGCTGCCATTTGTTCGTCCATGTTCGCTCCGTTGACTTTGTACAAACACACGGACACTTTAGTGAGGCTAGGCATGCAGCTCACGAGCGCGTGTAAGAAAGACGTTTGACAGGTAGCAACGTAGTTCTTGTGAGGGCGTTGCTCGTCGACGTTGTGCAGTTTGACGTCTCTAACGTTCCTGCACTGTCGTAGAGTATCGCAGAGTTTCTCGAATTGATCCTGGGTCTCACTGAGGCAAAACTGCCAGTAGTTTAAAGTGAGTTCCTTCAGCACAGGGAGGTTAGATATGAGCCGAAAGCACTGCTGGCTGCCGCTGTCGTCCAAACGAGATGGTCGGGATGGACTGGCTGACAGATCCAACGATACCAAACTGAATAGGAAAATTTAAAGTTA
>VOMN01129280.1:0-13003 GCA_014899125.1 Orchestia grillus | reverse complement strand
GTGGAGGTTATGAGATTTGGGGGAGTTGAGAAAGTTGGGAGAGCCATAAGGACTACAAGGCAGGACCACATCTGACATGCTGCTGCCCACCACACAGACCAGCTCCCGTGCCTGCTAGGGCGCTCTCAGCTGACGCTCTCGACGCTCAAAATTTCTGCCCTTATTTGGTGCTTGGTGTGGCACCTTCCTACCTTGTGACTCCTGATTACCTTGCAAGCTAAGAAATGTTCTGATACGTCATGTTGCATGACTTGCTCGTAATGAGAAACCTAATTTCGAAAGTTTACACTTTTGTTTACTTCTGAAGTTAAACTAATCTTTGATCTGTGCACTCCATATCCTCTGTACCTCGACCGCGAACGCCCTCATTATACGAAATATAGAGAGCACACCCTTTAAAAATAGTTGACAGTTAATTACTTTGAATTATTTTAGGAATACTTTTCTCAGTTCTAGGAATTTAGAGATTAGTTGTGAACCAAAAAATCACTACTTCTTGGTGTTCCGTTGAGAATGAGCCTTCGATCGAAACGTTATATTAAATCTTTTTAACATTTCTTTTCCGCATCACATTCATCATTAGCTTTTGGCGCAAAAAAAGCATTCCAAAGATCTCTTTTTAGTTGATAAAAGACCTTCTGCGTGTAAAAGTTAATTTCAAGCCTTTTATTAAAAGTTCAATGCTGACTTGCTATTAGAAGTAAAAATGTACCTATCTTGCTAAATGTATCTGACCTTTTAGTGGAAAAGAAACGTCAATCTGACGTTGACTTTTGTACGCTTGGCCCATGAGCTGCTGCGGCTAGTTACTGCAGCAGCTCTCTTCTGGTAGTTGCTATCTAATTGCTGTAGTTAAGCACGCTAGTTTATTTCTGCAACAAGTGGGACTATTTCTCTTGCTGCCATTCAGTAGTTTTCCTTCCATATCTAGAATTGAGTAAATATCTAGTAAAGATGGAGTGGGCTCCAGGCTGTCAGCCAACACTGAGTGAGTGCGCAGGTACTCCACTGTCGCGCTCAGGAGTGTATAACGCCTCTCCACGAGTTGGAGACCTCGACAAAATCCAAAAGTTGCTTTCCACAATTGCATATAATGAAGCTGCTCTGGCTGACTGCCTCGGTGCCAAAGTGTAGATGCCAAGTTTTAAGGATTTCTATGTAATAGTAAAGTTCACATGAGTGAGGAATCATTCCCCTACGCCTAACTCTTCTCTACTACGCTGTCATGATAAATTCGTCGGCAGCGAACTGCTCGACTGCAGAGGCCAAGATTTTGGAGAGCCCAGTGCTGCGAAGCGCGGAGTTGTAATCTCAGCTTATGTAAAATCTTCTAAATTGGATTCCTCGCCACGCTGAGTGTCGTCTGCAAAAGTGTAGCCCGATTTTTTTCCTAATTATTGGATCAATTTGTGCCTGCCTGCCAGATGCGCGACAAACAAGTGCGTTGTGCCTTGAAGAGGTGCTTGCTTCCACTAGCGACGCTACAAAATCGTTCGTGTTTTTATTTACTCAGGGCTTACTTCAAATTAAAATTGCTCGAAAGCTAGTGATTTTAGTTTAACAAACGTACATTGCGTAAACGTAGTATTTAGAATCAAATTGTGAACCATTGAAAAATACGAATACGAATGTGTGATGGATGTATCGTGATGTAATGCATTATTTTTGCATGTATTTTTTATGAGGGCTCTGACGATCGTATCAAGGCTAAATTTACGGGAGTGGGTTGTAAATGAGATGGCTGTCTCCTTCCCGATCACTTACAGTGATTCTTGTGCCAAAACTGCACATGTTCGCAATGTAACTGTAGCGTACAGTGAAATTACATCTCAGCCACTCCACTGCCCATGCAGCTACTTCCCAGTCACTACACTGCTACTGGAGTCACTTACTAGCTACTCTGCAGCTACTGAAGTCACTTGCTAGCCGCTCTGCAGCCATTGGAGTCACTCCCCAACTACTCTACAGCTACTGAAGTCACTCTGAAACCACTCTACAGCTACTGAAGTTGCTCCCCAACCACTCTACAGCTGCTGGAGTCACTCCCAACCACTCTACAGCTACTGAAGTGGCTTCCCAGCCGCTCTACATCTACTAAAGTCACTCTCCAGCCACACTACAGCTACTGAAATCACTCCAAAACCACTATACAGCTACTGAAGTCGCTCCCCAGCCGCTTTACAGCTACTGAAGTCGCTCCCCAACCACTTAACAGTTACTGGAGTCTCTCCCAGCCCCTTTACAGCTATTGAAGTCGCTCCGCTCTACAGCTACTGAAATCACCCCAAAACCACTCTACAGGTATTGAAGTCAATCCCCAACCACTCTACAGCTATTGAAGTCCCTCCCCAGCCGCTCTACAGCTATTGAAGTCGCTCCCCAGCCGCTCTACAGCCATTAAAGTCGCTCCCAGCCACTCTATAGCTATTGAAGTCCCTCCCCAGCCGCTCTACAGCTATTAAAGTCGCTCCCAGCCACTCTATAGCTATTGAAGTCGCTCCCCAGCCGCTCTACAGCTATTGAAGTCGCTCCCCAGCCGCTCTACAGCTATTAAAGTCGCTCCCCTGCCGCTCTACAGCTATTGAAGTCATTCACCAACCTCCGCACTGACACCGACCTTCAGAACTACTACCACACCTCCTCATCCACCAACAGTGGACAGCCCAGCCGTCGCTGCGCTCTCTGGACGAAGGGAGAACGTTCCAGTGAAAGTTTCATACAATTACAAACTAGTGAACACTAACGTGCTGAGATTTGAAACTGATGCTTTTGAATTTTGAGATCAAGTGAACAACTGAAAGCGTGCATTGCTGCCTCACGCCCTGCTGTGCCTCGGGCCACCTCAGCCCTCAGCGCCCGCAGCAAGCGTCCAATCGATACTCTGCCTTACTGGACTCCTGCCCCAACCCCCCTGGGGACTTCCTGCTCCCTCCTGCTGCTTCCTGCCCCATCTATGTGCTTCCTGCTCAATTCTGCGTCTGTTCCTTTCTCCATCATCTTCATTTGTCTCATACCTGGTATGTTCTAGGAACTCCTTATTCCTCCATCTTCAGCTTCTATCCCTCCTGCTGCCAGCCATGTTCTTCCTCCCTCTTGCCTTGATTGCACGTCAACAAAGACACACAGAGCAAGTCAGCGAGCCAGTGTCGAACAATCTGTCAGAACTTTCCGTGCTGAATTGCTTATCAGAACTCAAAGCAATCGAACAAATGCACTACGCTGCAAATTTCTCTAGGGGGTTTGTGGGTTCACTGGCGGAATTTATGAGTAGACTTACTGACGAGTACGTACATAACTGATGCTTATGTGGAAAAGACTTCCTGTAATTTCACGATAAATTTCAGCTCAGTCACACAAAAATTGACGTACATTCTCCTTTTAGCTCTCGCTCTCCAGCTTTCCTTCAATTTGAGGTTTCTTCTTCACGGTCGCTGTTCGAGTTTTACATTTGTCCTATTATTTTCGTGATCGCTTTGCTCAGTACTACATCGCGCGTTACTGCCGGGTACTCCTGAAGTGACGACTGCAGCCGCAGGCACTATGTGCCCACAAGAACGATAGTTCATGAATTGTCACTATGTGCCCACAACATAATAACTACAAACAACAACGAAAGTGCCAGCGACTGGCACACGAGACGCCTGCTGGCCTCCTTCCCGTTCCGGTCACTTGTCAGCCTCGAATTTAATGCCAATGTCGTGAGGGCAGTTGACGGATCTCTTGCTGTACTGTGCTGTTTGTACTGTATTGTATTGTGCTATACTGTAGCTATGCTCAGGTTACCTTTGGCTACTGCACCGTACTTGGGGCTGCTGCACTGTACCTAGGGCTGCTGCACTGTATCTGGAGCTGCTGCACTGTACCGGGTGCTACTACACAGTACCTGGGGCTGCTGCACTGTACCTGGGGCTGCTGCACTGTACCTGGGGCTGCTGCACTGTACCTGGGGCTGCTGCACTGTATCTGGGGCTGCTGCACTGTATCTGGGGCTGCTGCACTGTCCCTGGGGTTTCTTGGGGAAGGAGTTGGTCGCATTAGACAAGGAGCAGCAGGAAGTCCAGATGCAAGGCTGCTCCTCTTACCTCACACGCGCCCTTTGCGTGCCATAGCTCTCCCGTCCCCTGGACGACGCCCCACTACAGCAGCTCGGAGGGCACGCATCTCTTCAACATCTCCATTTCCCATACCCCCTTTACCCCCACGCTTCTCCTCCTCCCCCACTCGCTCTACATATGCGTGTCTCCGCGACGGCTTGCTTCTGCTTCCTCTGAGTGATCTCTGGGGAGGCGAAGTGATGGACTGTCACGTAACGTGGTGCTCACAGTGACCTCCTGTGTCCCTCTGTGTCCCTTTGTGTCCCTCTGTGTCCCTCTGTGTCCCTTTGTGTTCCTCTGTGTGCCTCTGTGTCCCTTTGTGTGTCTCTGTGTCCCTCTGTGTCCCTTTGTGTCCCTCTGTGATTCCAGTGACCCAGTGACCTCGAGGAGTTGCCCCATCAGCACGATAGCTTTCAAAAGTTATAAAATTACTCTCATTCATCGCTCCCTCTCATTACTCGTCTTCCATCATCACCAACGTTAACTCATCCAAGCTACAGTCGCAGGAGGCGTCGAGTCTTGGCTCACTTGTGGTGCAGTGGCCAGAGGTGCTGCGGTGTGATGCTCATCAGAGCCCATTTGTGATGCCGGTGTAGGACAGAGCCTGCCGCACTACATCACTACAGCGAGTTCATGGCTCCACGGTAGAGCGATAATAAAGCGGCACTCAGAACACTGTGTCATTTCGGAACAGATGATTTCACTAGTAAATCATTATTCTTCGAATTAAATGTTCTATATGAAACTCAACTAACGAAATATGCTGACTGGTGGTTACACTCATATGAGTTGATGATTATCGTTCATGTATAATTATACCTTCATATAATTCAGTGAGGTTATGCAAGCCCACTGTTACATAGATGACATATGCTTTAACATTTGCGTTCTGTTGTTTCAGGTATGCCACTGCGGAGCTGCAGTGCCGAGCAGCAGCAGCAGCAGTAGACGTCATGAGGGAAGTGCTCACAGCTCGTGCCGTCGTCGCCAGGTGTCGGAGGAGGCGATGGCACGGACCGCTGCACGCCCTGGGCATGTTGGTGGTGCTGCTGGGGGTCGTCCTCGTTTGTTTACTCGTACAAGACCCCCTCCCTGCAGAGCCTGTACTCTACAGGCCCAGAATAAGCAGGTCACTCCTGCAAAATTCCATTCCATTTGACCTCCCAACTAATGAAACCCCTTCAGCCAACGACACCGACGCGGAACCCGAAAGCGACCCGCTCTTTCCTCCTGATCTCTTCACTGAGACGCAACTCGAGCATGGAGCCATCATCCTGCACGTGCTCGGCATGATCTACATGTTTGTGGCGCTCGCCATGGTGTGCGACGAGTTCTTCGTGCCCGCCCTTGACGTCATCATCGAGAAGCTCGGCATCTCGGAAGACGTAGCCGGGGCAACCTTCATGGCTGCCGGGGGCTCGGCACCCGAACTTTTTACGTCAGTAATTGGCGTTTTCATAAGTTTTAACGATGTCGGTATCGGCACGATCGTCGGTTCTGCAGTATTCAATATCCTCTTCGTGATAGCAATGTGCGTGCTATTTTCGAGAACTGTTCTCGAATTAACATGGTGGCCCTTGTTCCGAGACGTGACGTTCTACAGCATAGCTCTACTTATGCTCGTCTACTTCTTCACTGACAGCAAAATCTACTGGTACGAGGCTCTCTCCATGTTCATCATCTACATCCTGTACTGCAGTTTCATGAAGGTCAACGCAACAGTCGAGCATTTCGTCAAGAAGCACCTGAACAAAAATAAGGTGACCCGCGTTTGTTCGACTGATCAGCTTGTGCCCAACGTGAGTAGTGTAGAGGGCTGTGCAGGGCGTTATGCGGCGGGGCTCTGCCTGGCTCTTGTGTCACACAGCTGCATCTGTGTTGCACAGATGCGCCTGTGTTGCACAGCTGCATCTGTGTTGCATAACTGCGTCTGTGCTGCACAGCTGCATCCGTATTGCAGGGCCATATCTGTGTTGCACAGCTGCGTATGTGTCGCACATCTGCGTCCGTGCTGCACATGTGCATGTGTGTCGCATGGCTGCGCCTGTTGTGTGCAGTTGTGTTTGTGTCATCACACTGGCCACTTGCTTCACGCAGTTGTGCGCGCCCCACACACAGGGCAGCCGTGCGCAACGGTCGCAGAGCTGCGCGGGAGCCGCGCGTGTACGGCGCCCTCACGGAGCCTCACACCGCCAGGCTCAGAGGTCACTTTAGTGTCGTTGTACGCTGGTCGACGGCTCCAGACTTCACGTACATGATGGTGCCTGATGGTAGCGTCGTTGTGTGTGAGCTGGATGGCTCCAGACTTCACGTACATGATGGTACCTGATGGTAGCGTCGTTGTGTGTGAGCTGGACGGCTCCAGACTTCACTATTACTTAAGGATCTTAAACCTGACCTGATGACCTGAATGCGTCCCTGCACTCCTCATGAGAATGCCTTTCCTTCTTACATATAGAACAACACCTCAATTTTTAATATCAATTTAAGCTCATTATTTAACTCATCCTGTAATATTGAAGCCTCTCATTTAAGGGCACATGGTACATATATTTCCTGTAGATTTTCATTGCATAAGCGACAAATTTTTCAGTCAAATATTTTATACTCATAAAAACGTACAGTCCTTTATTTCTCACCCTCAAATAACTATAGCAATATTGAATCGCATTTACAAAGTAATAAATTTTGAGTCTCACAGAATTAACTCTATAAGCTATTGCAAAATCAAATCTTCTTTCCTTGTACGTGGTGCCCTCTTGTCTCGAAGTGGCGGAGTGCAAGGACATTGCCTCGCTTGGTCCCCTCACCAGACGGGGGTAGGGGCCCTGGCGGCGTGAGAGCGTCTTAGTATAGCGAGGTGTAGTGCTAGAGGGTAGCGTCATGGTAGTGGGTAGTGTCATGGTAGTGGGTAGTGTGGTGGTACTGTGAAGTGCGGGGAGTGGGGGAAGTGTGGAGTGCGGTGGGAGTGTAGTGCGTGAGAGGAGTGTGGAGTACGGTGGTACTGTGAAGTGCGATGAGAGTGTGGAGTGCAGGGGGAGCGTGGAGTGCTCCATAACAAGTCATCACTCGTGCAAATCGTTCTCAGTGAAGGACTGTCCAAAGAGGCCATTCTTTGTCCTCCAGCGTTGTTGCTCTGGCACAAATTGACAGCGGCGCTACTGCCAATAATGGGCTCCGAAGAAGACTAGAGCAGTGCGTCTTTTTGTCTCGTCAGCTATGCGTTCCACGTCAATTCCAAGCGTTCCTTTAGGTTTAACAAATTCAGCATCAATAATGAATAAATTCAGGTTCCCTTTCAGTCACTTGTTGGAAAAAATGTGTTGCTCGTTCACTGCGGGGCTGTCAGTTGCCCCGCAGACCCTGCGTACGTTCCCAAACAGAGAGTTGGTGTGCATTCAATGGTTTTAAAATTATAATTTATGGTAGTAGACAGACTAGAATTCAATGCTGAATTCACACCGATTAACTTGTTCTCAGAAATCGAGCAGCACGATCACTGGACCGCTAGTAAGGCTTTACTTTAGAGATGCCCGCGGTATCTCAGTTGCAATGGTCGTTTCCTCGAGCAGAAGCGAGTCGCAGCACACATCCTTTCTAACACCCACGGTGGAATTCCTGCAATGATTGAATTATTTAACTCAACCCCCCTGAAGTTATCTCTTATTTGTACAGATGATATAAACAAGAATCATAAGCTGCCTTAAAGTGTCAATTTTTTTATTCTTGCTCAAAATCCTTGCTGACTAGAGTGTTACCGTCCTCCTTCTGACTGAAGTGTTGCCGTCTTCCCTCTGACTGGAGTGTTGCCGTCTTCCCTCTGACTGAAGTGTTACCGTCTTTCCTCTGACTGGAGTGTTACCGTCTTTCCTCTGACTGGAGTGTTACCGTCTTCCCTCTGACTGGAGTGTTGCCTTTTTTTCTCTGACTGGAGTGTTGTTTTTTTCCTTCTGACTGGAGTGTTGCCGTCCTAGGTGTGAATCCTTTTAATGATACCTTTTTCATGTGGTTGTATGCAGGTTGTTAGGGAAAAAAGCTACAAAATTTCACACCTACCCCAAAGAGGCAAACTAAACTCTTTGTTTGTATGGAGCTTTGCAAAAAAGTTTAGTTTTTGAGATTTGAAATATTTGATGAAAACGCTTAGACCTGTAAGTTCCAGATTGCTCCAGATCGCACATCAAGGTAACTTCTGGCTTACCTAATTGTTGTTGTTCATTCTTTATTGTAACGAGGCACTGGCAACACGAACCGCTTGAGGAACACAGAAATGGCAGACGTGTGCCTTGCTTAAAGTGCTGCTTATGGTAACGCCAGACCGGCAGCCAGGCTGTACCAAGAGCGTTTTCCAAACCGTTACATACCGGGTTATAGAATGTTTTCAAATTTACACCAGAGGTTTCGTGACAACATCGATGTGGGTGGTGGGAACTTTGACCAATTTCAGTAAAGTAAATGTGTAAATAAATTATTAGTTGCAATTTTGTTTTCAAATTTCCTCCTTTCAAACATTAAGTAGCTAATATCTCGAAACTCCATTTTTTTGCAAAATTTCATAAAAGCAGTAGTGTTTAGTTGGCCATTTTTCGGTAGGTGTAAAATGTTATACCTCTGTTTCCCTTACACCCTGTATAGTTTAGTTTGTTTTATGCAGTTAATCCTTACTCATATGTTAATGCTACTCCTGAAAAGGTTCTTTTCTTTTAGACGCCCGCTCTTATCACGCGTAATTTCGCCATGTGCCGATCTATAAGTAATGTGGCACGAAGCGTGATTATCGTGGCTCAAAACGTACGTTTATGGCAAAAACTCTACGGGGATTACTACCAGTATATAACTATCTTTAAGTGCACGTTGTCGATAGTTTAGAGCTGCCTTGGGGCACTTTGGGCTCAATCGAGATCCTAATGTTCTTGGAAGGGCCATGGCGCAGCGGAGCCGCCGAGTTTCATGGCCACGCCCCAGTCGTCCAACGTTGGCAAGGATTTTCATTTCAAGGCCATTTGCGTTTTACAGGAAAGATTGGAAGCAAAACTCGTGTTCCGTTTGCTATTAATAAAGAACAGCTTCCAAAGTCGACATGCAATCGCAGCAGACTCTCCCATTTGCTTCCTGGGCTGTAGACTACGTACAATTGTATTTTGTTTCTACGACCACTTGCCATTGGCATTGATGCAAACTGTTCTTTGTAAAATTATTTTGACAAGTAATTGTAACATTTGTTTGTCTTCATCAGAGGACTAGGTCTTCTTACTGTTGGTTCTAATGTGTCAATTTCGTCGTGTGAGTTCTTCAAAATTTACAAATGCCAAATTAATTCGGTCAATTTAACTCACCAATTCATACAGAGGTCATTTTCGATGACGCTTGAGTTCATCTTTGAATAGAGGAAGCGATGGCGGTTTGACTTCAGTCCTCTTCAGTCATGGCTGCCCGTGTGCTGATGTGGGGGTTTAAATACATCGATGTCAAAGCTCACCCACAGCAGAGGAATTTTACACGTTGAGAGGTAAATCACCTCGGAAGCAAGTAGTGGAATATGAGGACCAAAATTGATACACCGATGTATAAGCAAATCTTCCTTGACATTTAACTTAACCTTTCATTACCGTCAACCTCATCACGACAAGCTTAACCTTTCACAACTATCTCAAATTAATGAAATCAGTCTTAATTAATAAGCAGATCCTTCGTTTAATTGATGGTGCGATTGCTACATATTACTATATTAGAGCTAAGGAAAATTTACCCGTAATCAAACTCTCAAGTGGTTTCTATGGCGAGAGTCTGCTTCCATCTTCCGATGTGTTTTGATTAGCTGGTGCAGCCCTACTCTCTGGCACCACGAAAGTCCAAACGAACGCTGTAAAACACTCAACTAAATTGCCCTCCTTCACGTCCTCGCCGTGGCTGTCAAGTTCTGGTTCCAGAAAAGAAAAGCCTTGACGCAGGGATACGCTCCAGGCCTCAGGACGGGAACGAGTCGCACCCTCACTGGACTGGGTGACGTCACCCCGTCCAGGGATAAATGCTTCACGCAGGTGCTCTTCAGGCCGAGGCCATTTCTGAACTGAGCAACTGCAAGCGGACTTTTCTAGGGATAGTGAATTTAAGTAGAATGAGAATAATCCTATCTATGCAAAATGTTCATTTAGTCTCAGAGTTTGAGTGATCTCATAACGTGCGGCGCAAGCGCTGCCTGCAGTCTTGCAGGTGCGTGGGCCGTCTCGGTGTGTAAGGTGTGGGATGTTTAGAGTCAGTGCGTACAAATAAGGTAGAAAATCAGTATCATAATTTAACTGTGGAATTAATGCATAGAATAGGCACAGGCATCTGTCATCACGAGTCATCATTGGAATAACGGCCACGTTCTCTGCCGAAACACGCGTGATGAACTCAATCCACGTACGATATTCCTCAACTCACGGCCGCGAGCTCGGCAGCTGAAACTCATTTTAATTCTCCTGCACGGCCTCGTAAGCTGCGACTCAGTGACGAGCTGCAGCTGTGTCGGGGTGTCGATATTCAAGCTTAGCGCTGCAGGTGTGGCCAGTTCGTGTATATATGTACATGAAAGCAGCCCTGCTTCAGGAGAGGTCGTCTTTGTTGGTGGGTGGTACGGAGAGGCCTCATGGCATTGTCTGGCATCATAAAACTCGCCCTCAACGCACCAATATTCAATACAGGTCGAAGACACGAGTGTCGTCCGGCTGTGTTACTTTGTCCGAGTTGCTGATGTAATTCGCGAAATTGTCATCCACAGCAAGCGTTGTGACGCGCCATGACACTCCCTCCGTGTCCGCTGTAGCAATCCTGACCCTAAATGGGCGTGCTTCTGCTTGTCATTCGCCCGCTCACCCACTCCAACTGACCTTCACAATCACGACATTGGACTTGACGCTGATGTTGCTTTTAATGTACCTGACCGCGCCGCAACCTGGTGTTTCTCTACCGAATACTGGGCCGAATGACTTTAATGAAGCGCGGTAACGTACGTAGAGCATGAGACGGTTGAACATTGCGTGCGGCGTTTCTCTCTAGTCATTTCTCGTAAAAATGACATGGCATTTTTTAGGCTCCTTGCAATACTATACTTTATGTTCACTGTGAGGAGGCTATTCACGCTGTGCCGTGGTGGCAGCGTGAGGCTACTAGTCACATCATGTGAGCAGCGTTCGCATATGCCCTGGGCATTCCGACATTAACGACTGGTTAGCGCCGCCAGCGCGCAGGTATGGGCCGATGGCCAGCGTTAAAGTCGGCCTCATCCGAGGATGTAAGCAACTTCACGGCTACTGGAACCTCGGCAGTTGGCATTATCAGCTACAGACAAGCTTCTGTGCGTCAGCTTGAGTAATTTCATTCTAAGCCAAGAGTCAAACGAGCGGACGTTCGGCAAAGAAGAAGCAGAAGTTGGTTCCCTCCTCTGCGTACGTGCGAGGTCAGACTACGAGTAAAGGCCCCTTACACGATCAGTCAAAGTCTGAAAACACTGTAGGAAGACCCAAATATGGGCTCCGAATGCTAACTTCACGCTCAGCTCTGGAGTTAGGTCGGATCCAAAATTGAAAGCAAAGTTAGCATTCTATACCCATATTTCGGTGTCATCCGACATTGTCTTCAGACTTCGATTGACCGTGTGAGGAGCCTGTTTACGCTGGATTGAGCAGACAGATCTGAGGCTTGCACAGGTATGCCTGACTCACACGGCCAGACTCATTAGAGCAGCTGCGTCAATTAAGGACTAATTCAGATGATACCGCAGCCTTGAAGTAACTCTGCCTCCACCGCACTCGACGTCCGCAATGTTACGAGCGGGAACATTTCTCAACACGCAGACCATTTTTCGCCGATCATCACTTCCACCAACTCCTGGTCCTTGTAATTAGCTACGAGTTGCTGCGATTGCAGGCCGACGGGCTCCTGAAGAACAAAGCCGTGATTTACATTTCGTTTCTGGTGACCTCACCTCGGCCTCACCTCGGTGTGGGTGAATGGGTGAGGTAGGAGGGGAGGGGATGAGGAGGGAGGTGATGATACCTGTGGTGTGTGAGCGTTTAGTTACGTACGGGTTTTGCCAACACAAAAATTTTGGTTCTCCTGCTGAAGGATCTCGGCAGCGGCTTCTACATTCTGCAGGTCGCAGGTTGAACACCAGTTGGTTGGCGGTAGAAGCCCGTTGGGTGGCGCTGGGCTCCAGTTGGCTTGAGCTGGACATCAGTTTGGTGTGGTGATGGGAGTCAGTTAGGTGGTGCATCTTAGCCAGTATGTTAGCCTGTCATGAAATGGAGTTTAGAGTTGGGAATATTTGTAAGAAATTAAAATCTGCGTCGGGCCGGCAACCATATGGTCAGAGCAGCAGCCCCAGCACGGCAGTTCCGCTCCCTGAGAGCCGATGATTCAGTTTGACATTTCGGTTTCTCTAAATAGACCACAGGACCGTTTGCTGCTTGTGAGGCCGCAGGCAATCCTCACGCTGGAAAACCCAAGCACAGAGTCAGTCAGCGCAATTTCCAAGCTTAAGAGGTAAATTAAAATTCCCTTTCGTATTTTCACCGTGATTTAAATTTAGAGTCAGCACATTCCAAATAATTGGGAAATTTAGCATGAATCAATGAAGCTCAAGATGCAAGAATATACATTGCATGCATCAATGAACTTCACGAGGCAACAATATACATACGCTTCTCATCAGCAGCTGCGCTTGCAACTGAAATTAATCTCCCATTGGACAGATTATCACCAGTTGTATCAACCTATAATCCAAGGTGCGTACGGTGTCTGAGGACACAGTACGCACTCTTAGAAAAACAGCACGCATTAAACGATTCTCGTGATTTTTCGTCGACATTAACTGACCTCGCCTAAAAACGTGTGATTTGTATCCGAGGTCTTGATGAACAACATTC
>VOMN01129273.1:0-11925 GCA_014899125.1 Orchestia grillus | reverse complement strand
GGCCCAAACAACTTCAAGATATTCAAGATATTCAAGATCAATTGTGTTTTTGCATACCTTTGTTCCAGCCACTTCTAAATCAATTTTAAGTCCAAATCGAGTCACTAGAAGATCTTTCTTCACCATAGACTGTATGCTTAGTCGCATGGTTTAAAATTTTAGATGGACGCCCTGGACGTGGTAAGTTTGCAGTGGACTGATACGTCGCGAACAAATTTTTATGTCACAAAACAATTACTTCTCTAGCAACTTTTTGGTCTACACTACTTTAAAATTAGAGTGTTGAATGATGACCTCCTCATGCGGCTTTCAGACATTGTCTAAGGTCCGCTGTTGTACGTGGATGAAGTAGATTATTTTTTTAGAAAATTCTACAGCATTCCCAAGTAAACCTCTGAAATCTTCGAGGACTACTTAATATTGCTTCCAAAACTAATTTTGTGTGTGTCTGTGTTGGACACTTTTTAGGTGATAATCTAAACTTTTTTTCAATATTATACCAATGCTTTACTTTTTGTGTATTCTTACATAGAGCCAGTATTCAGAGGCAAAAATACACAAGACGTTCAATTTTTGATTGCTTTGATATTGTGTAACTATGATGAATAAACTTGCATCTGATATTTATTGCAACTACTGAAAATGTATGAAGACACCAGTTGCTTTACTCTAACTTCACACAACTTTGCGGACTAAACTAAAGGAAGCAAGAACTCTGATGTTTAATGCATTTCCGTACAAAAGAAAATGCACAAGTCAAGTAGCTGAAGTTAATACACGGCATATGCGCGCTTTTCGTCATACAGGGCCAATCATAAACACAAGTTGGATTTCATGACAACGCAAGACTTCTTACATTTGGTCAGTTTTTACGTCAAATTGATGCAGCTAAAAAGAGTTACCCTCACAGTGCAGCGCAGACACCAGACCGCAGTGAGTAAGGAACACAAAGGTACAGTATTGCTGCCACCACTCGCTAGAGGGAGAGAGAGGTAGTCTCACCTGGACAGGGTTTAGCCAGCGCCTGAAGCTCGACAGGACAACCTCCGCTTCGCTGCTGCCGGACGACACATTCCCTGCAATCAACAAACATTGAGGCAAAGGAAATGATAACGGCGAGCCAACAAATATTGAGGCAGAGGAAATAATGAGTGCAAGTCAACAAATACAGTGAGGCCCTCGGTATTGGCCCAGGTAATTCTTTTCAATGAAACATTCTTTACTGGTGATAATCATTTGTCACCAGGCAAACAAATGTACAGAGCATATGGCAACATTTGTTTACATACAATATTTGCTCCCATGGCGAAAATGACTCTTAATTTAGAATTAAGCTTCTTGAAAGATGAGTGAGTAACATTAATAGTCTGTTGAGCTAAATATTACCATGCGATAGGCCTTACAGATGCTGAAAAAGCAAATATCACCAAGGAAACTGCCAAAAGATCATCTCCTGCTACCATTGCTACTGTTTTAGGTCGCCAAATGATGACAGTTGAAAGGTTTTTGAAGGATTCTTCATTCGTGAAGCTGGTCTCCGATGAAGGCAAAATGAAGGCTTTGACAACACCAGAACAGAGAAAAATAATGTGGCAACTTGTGAAACAACCTAGATGTACAAGTGAAAGCACATTTGCAAATACTGGTATCGAAAATGTGCCAAAATGTACTCGTAACTGTGTTCTTGGTCCAAAGACAATAGTTAAGGTAGATCTCCCAGAAAAAACTCCACTGACTTCAAGGCACATTAAGTTGAGCTTCAGTTGGGGAAAGGCTTTTATATGAAGTATGTACTCTACACAGATGAGACAAGTTCCTCTGGATAGTCCAAAGGCTGGGTTCTAACTGGTGGCAAGTTACACTATCGTTTTTGGCGCCATCAAGGAAGAGGTGGTGTATTGTGAGCCGGAATTATAGACCCCTCCTTCACCTACCATGTAGTGGTTCTCGTGGCGTTAAAGTTAATTCCATTTTTTATTGTAAACTTTTGCACAAAGGTCTTCTACCTTGGCTTGAAGACCAGCCTTTGTCACTTGAGAGAAAACAATTTTTATGCAAGACAAAGCAGCTTCACATTCTGCCAAAGCAACTAAGCAATATGTCTCACTGGGATTAAAAGACATCAATTTGATGGTGTGGTTGCCAAATCAGAAAAATTCTGGTCCATCACAAAGCAAGAGATTTATAATCATGGTTAGCAATATACTGCAAACAAGAGTTATGGAATGCCATAAAAGCTCTATCAAGATCTGTGCCAACTGGTATAACAAATAAACTGATTCAACGAAAAAACGTATTTATGTGGTCATAAAATACAAAGGACATTATATAACTAAATTACCTTCATGTTTAGTATTATTTGTTCACTTTCAATTACTGTAAATTTGAATACGTAAAAACATTCAAGTTAAAATGAGATGTTCTTATTCTTATTAAATAATAAATTCACACTTTAGTTCATGTTGAACTAATATTGTGGGTCAAAAACAAAACAGCAAATATTAACACGTTAACCGCCATTCTCGACACAGGTAAAATTATAGATGACCTCGTGTACCACATGTGGTCCACGTGGCGGTCAACGTGTTAAGAAAAACCATAGTGACTTTCAATATTTATTGTTGGCATTGCCACTAGCCATCAAAAAAATCCCATAGATGAATGTCCACAAAAAAATACCTCATACTGTGGGTCGCACTGTATCGAGGCAGAGAAAATAATGACAGAGTCAAGCAAACAAGAAAATGAGTCGATGTGCAGAGCTTGAGAAAAAAAAATTGTTCAAGATATTGATGTTCTGTAATGGCAAAGCAAAAGACCCATTGACTCAATTTAAATTTCAAATTATGCGCTCTTATCGGCCATATTACTTAAAATCTTATCCGTGCCCATTTGAAGCACAGAGCTTATACATAAAATAATACAGAGTCCCATAACTGTAAGCACTCGATCTGGAGAGTTTGATGAAATTCGACGACTAGTCAGTTTAAAGCTCCCTATCCATGGTAAATCTGATCCAAGGAAAATGAAGAGAAGGGACTATTTACTATGGACTATAGACAATGGGGGACCTATTTACAAGGTGTGGTCCCACTCAGGATCCCATTGCACACAGAAATAAAAAGTGAAGACTAGCGAAAAAAAAAGATAGTAAAGAAGGGTTGAAAATTGAAAGAAAGAAGTAAAATGGGCATAAAAGATAGAAGTCATGAAGGCCTGTCTCAAGCTGAGGTAACCCAACAGTGCTTCTCTGGGGACACTAGTCCCCATAGTATTATGACAGACACAATTGACTTGACGAATCCTATCGCCTATCCTATGCCCCTGGTGGAGTGGTGGGCGAGTAGCTGAGAGAAGGAGCAAACCAAGCCTACCCATGCTTGACAAGGTTTGATATTCTCATAGCTCAGCACTAATGGTGAGGCTGGTACTCATACTACAGTTTAGCAAAACTTCGGAAGTAAGAGGACACAAGCGTTTTCTTTCGTCACAATATAGGTGTGCCTTCCATAAAATAGCTACTCGATACTCCTAAATAATTTCATGAAAGTAAATGCATTTGTGTGAAGCAGGCACATAACACTTCTAATAGCAAACCTTGTTTAGAAATATGGAACCAAAAAAAAAGACCACTTCTCAGAAATGGTCTCATCAAAATTCAAAAGCCTTCATTAGTAATAACTAGTTTTCAGCTAGTTAAAGTATAATAGAATTTGGATAGTTAACAGGCAGTGTTCCAACTCAATGAGTATAAGTAGTAGTAGTGAAAGCAGCGCTTCAGCANCATAGGATAGACAAACCTAACTAACCTACCTCTATTGCCTATGGCCTATCCTATGCCCCCTGAGGGGGTTCCAACTCAAACAAAGCAATACTTTCCTGAACAGAATAACTTTGATGCCTGTTATAGACTTGTTTAAAATGCCACACTTAGGGAGGAAAATTTAGCAAGCTAATTTTTTAACTAGTATTCAAAATGGTTCAGCAATTAGAAATTGAAAATAATTGTCATACCAAGAAGATTTGTTCTCCAAGTGCTCCCTCTCATCATTTACATAATTATGCCCAAGGGCTTCAGTTCAAAAATATTTCAAATGAGACATTCTTTATGCACTTAAAGAGCTGAACTTGTAACCACAGTCTTCTAAATTATACTGGATGATCTCTGCTACAGCTTACATTCAAGTTATAAATACTAACTAAACTAAAAATAGTCTTTTACAAGCACAACACATATCCAATGTACAAAGAAACTAATTATTTGAATTCTATTAATCATATATACAAGTCTTCAGTAGAAAACAAAAATTAAGAGACATAAAGAATAGAAAACAGTCACACAGAGTTAGTAGAAAACCTGAAATATTTATAACCTGCAAACAAAATAAGCTAACTGATATATTAGATATTTTTCGAATGATATGCACTGACTAAAATCATACTGATGCCAGTGCAACATCAACAGCAGGAGCTAAAATTTAGAAAATGCCATTCAATAATAGCGCACAGCATTGATCAACTTGAGCTCTGAGAGCTTAGTGACAACATGCTGTTGCTTGCATCTATCAAGGAGGTCTTGGATTCGACTCCATGCACACCCAAATTTATTTATTCATGAAATGTCAGAATGTTTCTCTTAGAAACAGAAAATCCGAAAACCAAACCACACATTCCTTATTGCACTTGGTGTTGTCAGTTATAAGGCATTATTTAAAACACAATATGTTGTATGTCACCCTGATAAAAACTTATTCCCATTGAATGTTGTAGATCTCATTGAGTGCAAAGGTCTAGTCCGGCAACAACCCAAAAATGTGGCCAACATACATAAAATGCTTATTTTTTCAACTGACATTTTGGGCTTAGCAAAAACTACTAGGTGAATTAAAACCTAAATCTAAAAATTCTGTTTTCAACTCAAAATGGGAAAATCTTATAGGGACAATTTTTATGGGGATGGCATTTCAGAGGATCACAAATACCATATATTTCAATTCGAATAGCAAGTAATGAAAACCCACATTCCAGGCTATTAATGAAAAGTCATAGCACTAAACAATGAATTCATTTGCTTTGCCTGGCAACAAGCAGCATAATGGGACTCCTACAACTTGCTCTAATAAGAAGCATCATCTGTAAAAGGTTAAAAGCACTTTCAGTATCAAAATAATCATGGCCCAATGAAACTTTGGCTCGGACTGTGGAACTCACCGATGACAATCACAGGCTGCCAGTCTGCCGTGTCTCTGGGCAAGGACACGCGCTTGACAGTGAGGCCTCGTCTGAGCCTGGCCCTGCTCAGCTGCACACAGTGCGGGGGCACCACGAACCGTTCCAGGTGCCCAAAGTTGCAATGCTGAAACACAAAGAAATTGTCAAAAATTTTGGTTTTTAGCCACATATAAGAATGAAAACTATATTTTTTTAGTGTATCTCAAGTTAAACTTCAACTCTGATCAAAAAATCATGGAAAAACTAAGAAGTTCTTATGAAGAAAATTAAGTACAACAGAATCCTACAAGCAGTCTCATTCCTCCACCAGCATACCAAAACTACAACAAAAGCTAAATACCTGGTCCAGTTGAGGTCTGCACACAGTGTGCACAGTGCGGGAACACCAGGCACACATATAGTCCACCAGCCCCACTCCCTCGCCACATTCTTCCCCACATACAACGCAAGTGCAGCTTGAGGTCGGTAGGTTACCTGCTCACAAAAGTTTTGAAAATAATTGAAACCTTATAGCCTTAGCAATGAGATCAAATCTGGGTAGTATAACACAATTCTAAATTATAAAAAATCATTTAGTTAAAATACACACAAGGTATATTGAATTTTGATATTATACTACATCAGAAATCTGAAATCAAATGCAAAAGGTAAATTTTCTTGTAACAGGTTTGAGTAAATGAGCCACTCTATACACTCTACAAGTCTATGACTTCCACAAGAGACAAATAGAATAACAGACTATGTCTACAATGTTGCCTCAGCCATGCTGCAGCCTCTGACAAGCACAGCTTCTCAAGCATCAAGCAGCCTGGGACAGTCCTAAGTAAAGTCAGGTCTCCCAAAATAGGCAAACTATAAAAAGGGTATTACAAAAAAGTGCTACCACTTCATGATTGATTGCATCATTCATTAAGGATAGCAAAACTAAATACATCAAATATTGCAAAACTAAGTGATAAAACATAACATTAATATTATCCATTATGAAATTTGAAAAAGAATTATATAAGATTAAGAAGTACTTAATGCATGATTCAACTGAGATAGGACATTGGTCATGATATGGCCAATTTATGTCCATGCATAACTTTTCTATGTGCACATGTATTGGTGCATGCCTATTAAAAACACACTTTCTTTAATAATCATATTTCCATTCCAAACTGACTCATTCTATGACACAACTCATTGAAACCTATACATAAAATGCTTCAACTTAATGTCAGGACTAAAAGCCTCCTGCAGTGGCAATAGTGGCCAAAGTCTTCATACATTTGGCAAAACCCTTTATATATATATGAACCATATGCAGAGTGTCCCAGAAAAAATAAAACCTGAAATGAAAATAATATAATTTAGAAACTATGCTGCACTTTTGTTTCAACTATATTCTTTGTTGAATGCTTTCCAACAAATGCTATCTGTTTTGATAAAATGTCTCGAAAAATATGTACATATCTGTAATTGCTCTACTAAAGGTTCTCACATGATGTTTGTGCAGGATAGTCAAACAATATAATGTACACACCACAATTTAACTTAGTACAAGTTTTAGAAAAAATGGCTTAACTACTATGTAGTAAATAATTTTACTAAAAATATAGTCAAAATATATTTTGAGCTCCAATTCCTTCAATATGTCACCCATTTCTGTCCACCCTCTTTTGAGCTCTTGATTGCATTTATGAAACATCAAGTTTGATTAGCTGTTGATCATTTTTTAGTACATTTGTAGTGATTCTTTCAATTCTTCAGAGTTTTATGGGCCCATGGACTAAAATATACTTTTGTCTCCAAGTGTCCCCTATAGAGAATAATCCTACGTTGTTAGATCTGTGGATCTTGGAGGCCACTCAATTTTTTGATTTAATGCAACTATGGAGTTATTAAAAACTTCTCTCAGTTGTGTTCTTACAGCTATCAGTCTATGAACCAGAGTGTCGTCCTGTCCACCAAACTCGGTCAACTCAATTGGCATAAATTTTCTTGATCTCTGAGATGGCATGCATGTTTCATGATAAAATCTAAGTACCCAGGACCACTTAAATTATTATTGTAAAGCACAGGTCCAATTGGATGCCCATTTCCACAAACTTCAGCCCATGTGAACACTTTCACTTGACAAATAGGTACAGCAAAGTCAAATACAAGATGGTCATTAATAGGTGCATACCGTCATATGCTCTCGTTATTGACTACCATTCAAGAAACGTACCAGTTTATGGTTTCCAAGAAACATGCCAGCTTATAGAAAAGCCATCAAAAAAACATTCATGCTAAACAAAATCAGTTTAAAGAAGTTGATGCCTAACATGCATCTTATAGGGATGCCATTTCATGCAATAGTCTACAATTCCATTAAATGTTGATTTTGAAAGTAGCAGTCCATTCTTTCTGCATGACACCCATGGGTTTTTTGATATTATTTCAACATTTTTAATATTTGCTTCTACTCGTACTTCTCTTCTTGGTCCTGATTGACCTTTGTCAAGACTCAGCACAGTTCCTTCCTTAGTGAATTTTTGGATGATTGTCCAAATTGAAGATTTAGTAGGTGACAGTCACCCTGGGAAATGTATTTGAAACAAATCTTTTATTTCTTCAATACTGCCAGTGCTAATGTACTTCATGACAATGAATACTAATTGTTCCTTTGTTACCCCATCCTTTCTAGAAGGAGGTTAAACCCATTTTACAAGATCATAAAGATATTGGGATTCACATAACTAGCACATTCTTTACATCAAATACTGGTGCCACAGATGCATGTCAAGGTGCATTGAACAGATGATGTTGCTAATTTTTCTGAAACTTAACACAAGTTAAATTGTGACATGGACATTTTATTGTTCAATTCTCTTGTGCAAACATTTTTCTGACAGCCTTTGGTAGAGTAATTACACATAAATATTTTTGAAGAAATATTTTATCAGAAACATATAGCATTTGTTGAAACACATTCAATGGAGAACATGGTCAAAACAGAGTAAAATGAAGCAAATAGTTTTGAATGATAATATTTTCATGTTGGGTTACATCTTTGTGGGATACCCCGTATGGGTAGTTTTATTAGGTACTATCAGGAGTTCCACATGGAGAGTAGGTAGGTGAATATTATAAAATTCTGCATCTTCATGGGAGAGTAAGAAATCAAAGTATTTTGAAAGACATGTCACCTCTGCTCACTCCTTTGGAAAAAGAATTTCATATCAGCATGCAAATTTCACAGTAAAATAAATTACTTTCTCAGGCCTGCAGAGCCCCAATGTTTCAAATGAATTTTTTCCTTTCCATATAAAGTTTCTCAATATTTGGATACATCAGTATGCAACAAATAAAAATTTTAAAATAGCATTTACAGCAAAAAACATTATAAAATTAAGTAGCAGCAAATTTAAAATAAATACATTGAAATAGTTTTGAAATCTGACTTTAAAGCAGATCCAAAATAGGTATTTACAGCTAAATCTTAGCTTTAATTAGCCAGCTAGGAATAGTGACTGACCTTTAACCCAGTGATGAGCAGTTATATCAGTATTTGCAAGTGTTCTTGGCTTGCATGGTATGCTTTTGTCAGCATTTGCAACACATTCCTCATTATCTGTGCACAGCCCACAGCAGTCGCATGATGCCCCTCCACTGGCAACAATCACAGCCTCACAAACGCTGCAGTAAGATGGCTGAAAAGCAAAAACTTTCAACAATTAAATTTGAATTGCAAGACAAGACTATCTATATAAGTTATGCAATTCCAGCACTGCAACACTATTATTTTTTTGGTCAATATTTAATTTAAGCTGGCATTGCGTACAGCGCATCCTATTCATCATATAGCCTTCATGTTAGTATAATGGAAAAGGATTTTGTTTTGAATTGCAAAAACTAATTTTTGTAAGGTTTCAAAGCACTAAAAAAAGTACATGGAAAGATCTTTAAAGCATCACATGCAAAGCCAATAACATAATTGCGCTAAGTTTACAAAAATTAGAGCCCCATTTTCAAAAGCTATTTTGATCAGGACTTAACATTCCCTTATATAAAATTTTCAAAACATACCCATCCTAACCTAACTCTAATGTAACTGGAAAGAAGTGCAAAAGCAGAAGGCATATCATATAATATAACCTGATTTTTAACTATATTCTCAACAGGCTGAACTCTTTAAAATATATTTCCACAACTCAGAAAGAAACATACTATTCAATGATACCAAAATAAAGACTGTATAATGAATAGAATGTCCTATGTGGGATGCTGAATTAATGTATATAATAATCATTTTTTGAAGCATAGATTAAAAATATATCAATGACTTGTCAGTTTTTACTTTAGAACCCTTAAAACAGAAATTCTGGCAACACTTTGGCACTTTCCTTAAAATTTTTTGCATTTCCAAACAGTAATGAGCAAAGGTTAATTAGGGGAATCAAGGTTAGGTTAAGTTAGGTAAGGTCAAGTTAGGGTAGCTCTTTTACATATAAATATAGGAGTGCAATCACAGAAGATAAAACCAGCTGTAAAATAATTATTATTTCAAAACATATAAACTAGGTTTCATGTGCATGGTCATAATAAATGGACATAAATACACTACAAAAGTTACATTTAATATGGTTCTGTGATGAGGATTCTTACATAAAAATTAACCATGACTTTAACTAACAAAATAAAGCAATATATTCGCTGGAACATTTACAATGGGATCAATGCAATTTTTATTTCAGTAAGTTGGGCTCTCATAAAGATTTGGATGACTCAAATTGATTAAAACAGCCATAATGCAATGAAATCAGGAGGCAAAATAATCAACACAGTAATTGTGCCTGCTTATTAGAAAGACAATTAGAAATTTTTCACAATTTGTACTAAACTAACCCAGAATGTAGAAGATCCTGTCATAATGCAACCTTCGATCCTGTGTAGGTAATGAAGAATTTAGCCATATCTGCATGTTTTTTAAGAAAAGTATTACTGGTAGTATAGAGTTCTGTCCCTAGTAACAGGTCATTAAAAATATCAGTAACAGTTTTCTAAAAGCTTGCAGAGAGGGTTAAAATCAACATGAGGTTCAATAGACATAAGGTCCAGGGTATAACTAGTTTAGCTTTTGTTAAAAATATCTAAATAAATTATTCATATATAAATATTATTTATAAAAATATAGCTCTACATCAACATCCAATACAAGCTATCAAATATTCTTGCATAACAACTTTATAAGGCAGGATAAATAATGCTAAAATATAACACATGGATGTTTCAATTCATAGTAAATCAACAAGAGGTCTATTAACCACTCTAACCACAGACAAAAACCACACACTTACATCAAGAAATGACCCAGAGTGTCCCCAATGATGTCTGTTGATGGCATAGTAGTGGCGCAAGTTCCAGCGAAGAGCTTTTTTCTTGAGCTTCAACATCAACAGCACAGTGATGCCTACTACAAACATTCCTATGACAAGCTGCTCTCCCATTGAAAATGCTGGACGTTCATGTGCACTTCTTCCAGCCTGTAAAGAGTCTTGTGATTTTGTCTCCATAGCTGTGTATGTAGTTTTACAAACAAGAACTATTATCAAAGGAGAAATTTGAAAATTATTTCTGTTGTAAGTTAAAGCATTTGATCACTGAAAATCAGAGCAACATGAGCATTTATGGAAAATTGACTATATCACAGACTATATGTATCTGTAAAAAATTCAAATTACATGAAAAAGAATACAAATATACAATCAATATGAAATATCTGAAGTCATTGCATACAAACTAGAAGCCAGATATTCAATCTAAAATGTTATGATTTCATAGGATAATTCTAGACTGTGAGAACAAATCAGTGAACCCAATACTTCACATGAATAAAAACAATTATAAACCAATGGTACACAAGCAATGGCAATAGTACAGTACAAATAATTGGATTCAGTATATAAAATACATATATATTATATACCAGTTCTCATATCTCTTGCTTTACAGAAGAACTCCACACATAGTTTCCAATCTGCTAAATTGGGTTCATAATGGGGACAACGCAGGTTTGAGGAAGCATAGGTATCTAGTCTTTAAATGCGCAAGATTGATCGGCTTTTCAAAATGGCATAATTCACTTCTAATAGGAGTTGACCATTGAAATAATACACAACTCTAGTGACACTTTTTAAGAAGTTTTCTGAATAATTATGGTTTCTGAGGAAGCAGCTTTACAAGTAAAATTTGCATACTTACGTGAGAAACGCCCTATACAATGCTACACCACACGTAAATGCAACTTAATGGACTTTCTGGTTTCATAAAAAAGTTGAAATAATAAGGACAGATGACTAAGTTTTCTTTGAGACCTTAACCCATGTATAGGGCTCTTATTGTTGCGTCGTCATTCAGATTGTTTGCAACTCTATTAAACTTCTTCTTCTTCTTCTGCCATGATGATCCTAGGCGTCCAAGTGTCAGTGGTTCTATATTGAACTGTCTGACCTGGTAACTTGCAGGTACAGCTTCCAGGTATCAGATGTTGCTCAACTCCAACAAGAAAAATAACAGACAAAACAAAATGGTGCACCTCAATCAAGCACAGTGATTAAATGCACAAGGCAGCAGTTTAGAGTTCATTGACTCTGTTGGCGGACCTCAAAAATCCCAACAAGACTTAATTATTACAATTTGATCAGAAGAAGAATGTTCTCCACA
>VOMN01129272.1:0-103948 GCA_014899125.1 Orchestia grillus | reverse complement strand
GAGCCGTGTCCGGAGCAGTCGCTGGGGCACTCAGACTGGAGCTCACCAGCTTCCTCTAGCACCAGGGCGATCTGAAGGCAAAATATTATTTTAAATGGATTGTGGAAAGAAAATACGTCAAACGAACAAGAAAAGCATAGCAAACTTTTTATAAAGTGTAAACTATCGCATTACGAATTCGATTGACCCAATATGTACCCAAGAAACAACCGACGTTACCGTAGCAATCCAAATGGGCAGTTACGCCCTGAGAAATAAGTGCATTAGTGCTAGTCGATCGGAAGCACTTTTGCATGAGCCACAACATTCAACAAGTTTTGCGGTACAAAATCCCTAAGTAATAGTTGAGTGTTTTTAACGATTGAGTAGAAGCTAAGCAAAATGTCATAACTCTACGAACTTAAACTGAACATAAAAATCATGCACTTGATTTAGCTATAGTCCCAAAACTATGAATATTATCTATAGAAACAACTTCCTGAGATTATAAAAGAAAAAATGATAAACCATCCTTTAACCTTTTGGGTTTCATTTTTTAACTACAACAGCTATTTCGCCCATCCCCATAAAAAATCTTTGAGCAATGAGCTAATGAAAGATCATAACAAATGACAGTTGTGATACTTTTAAAACAAATTCATAGTTATCGGAAAAATAATTATTTTAATTATATGATTTTACTCCAGAAAAAATTCCTCAATTTCTCGAAACTCTATTATGACATCGTGCCTGTACCTGTCGTCATTCATGCACTGTTTCAGTCTATTTGCGTCGACGCGGTGAATGCACTCGCATATAACGAAGAGCAGATCCAAGTAGATTTTCTTCTAAGTAAATCTACTGAACTAAATTGAGAGAATGGTCTTAATCAAGCATGTATAAATTATTCCACCTACAACTTGCCGCATCATGAAACTCATAAAAGTCCTGCAACACTCTGCTTTAGAGTTTGACATCAGTACTGAATATATTCGGACTTGAAGACCCAAGCAAATTTTTTGCAGTTTCGCCACAGGCGATGCGCGATTATCAGGCAGACTTTGACTAAATATTTAGAACACATTTATCAAATAGAACATGAATACGTAAGGCATGGTATACAATCACTCACACTAAGTGAGCCAGACTTCTTTTAGTACACGGAATATTATGTCAAAGTCACGATGACGAATGAAGAGGGAGCAGTGCATTTCATACATCTAAAATAATTCGTAACACAAATGAAGATATATACTTTCCCACAAGCGAAATATTTATCATTTCCCAATGAGAGTCATACATCCGACAATATTCTAATATTAAAATCGCTGTTTCAAAAGGTACAACGTGAAAAACTGTGTTGAAGTTACGTTTGTTATAATGTCATTAATTGCATTCCCATCTTCTTTATTGAGAAATTTACTTGAGGTTACACAGAAATATTTTAAGAAAAGAATTACTAAAAACTAGTACAACATTTTGCGTGCATAAGTAGTTGCAAAATTACATAAATGTGGAACGAACAAATCATAAAAATCTCATCATGCAGTCGAGTTTGAAGAAGCTATGCACAGACCTGAGTTTGGGCGAGGGCGTCGTTGTAGAAAGCCATGTACCAGACTCCGGTGTTCATGTGGTGCAAAAGAGACACGTTCAGGGACAGCTCGCCGCCGACGTATCGTCTCAGGCGTTCCGAAGGAGCGGCTTCATCGTTACTGTAGTCATTATCAGCTGAATCGTCATAGTTAAGGTCTGATGCGTAACGTTCGGGTGTAGGAAGCTGCTCGATATCTTCTTCCAGGGCTTGGTCATCACCTTTGTAAAGCCACATGGGGAAATCTTCGCTGGTTTCGGCAAGTTCTTGGAGGAAATCGCTGTTAGGAGCACCAGCGAAGAGGCTCGTGTCCACAAGAGGTCGGTCGTCGTAATTCTGAACACGACCACCAGAATTGGGGTGAGAGGCATTAAAGTGACTTCCATGGTTGTAACGCTTAGAGTGGTTTCTATGGTGCACATGGTGGCGTTGGGGGCTGTGGTGACCACTCGTATGGTGACCATGAAAGAAGCTGTGGTGATGGGCCTTATGATTTCGGTGGTGGTGATGTTTGTGATACTTTGGATGGTGCGAATCAGGGAGACCAAGAGGAATCTGATCATAAACTAAAGGTTGTGAGGGCGAAGCAGATTCAACATGATCTCTCTTCGGGTAGCGGTCATATTCCTCTACATGTTCTTCGTGAGTTGGATTCTGTCAGTGAAAATAACCGGAGCCAAAGTCAGAGCAAGCTAAGTTATATATGGTGTTGCTACTTTTGAGTCTCGACACCTTAAGTAGTAACAAGGAATTGACATACACAAAAACATTTATCCACATATCAGGAGGGCAAATACCGCAGATTCCCTACAAACTAGACTAACTGAATGCTAAAAAATGTAGTTCATTTATTGATTGTCCAAAAGAAGCTGAAAAACGAAAATCTATGAAATTTAGACAGCAATGTCACACAATTTCTGAAGAAACAGGTTCCGCCTAACGCAATATTTTCAGAAAGATCACGGAAGAACTCACCATGAAAGACGTATCTCTGCGCATGCGCGTTGTGCGACCACTTCTGATGAACTGCACAAAGTCGTACTGCGTGATGGAGGGGGGCACGTTCCGCCGCCCGTACACAGCAAGGTATGATGACCGAGGCACAGTCAAGTTTATCCTACACAGGACGAAATTCAATTTTAGAAAAAGTGTGAAGTTATTACATTCATAAATTCAGAAGTCATTTCAGCAGACATTTATTAAGGATGCGACTCTACGATCAAGCTTCCAGTCTCTCCATTCTGAAGTAGCACGAGTACACTCCAGGGCCCGCACGACCAAGCGCTTCACAATACGAGTGATGCTCCGGAGATGAATGTCTAGGAGTTGAATAGTTCATGATGCTAGGCCTACGATGGAGGTCCTTCTGCCATTAAATAAAGAGATCCTAGAGCTGGCAACGCTCAGAGTAGTGTAACAGTAACTCATCGCTATAGAAAACAACATTTAGTCAACTTGAAATGTGTCAAAAAATGCGACAATATATAACGATAAAAAGATCTGATTGAATGCACATTGAATGAAAATAACGTTCCTGCCATACTTTTCTTCCAATAAACTCAGAAAGCTGTTACTCACCATAAGAGCTTCTGAGCATACATGTACATATCTACAAGTCTTTAGACATCAATTTGTTCAATAATCTTTGCAGGCCAGAGAAATATTTAGAGCATCATAAAAGATGAACTTGACACTAAGCTTTTTCATACCTGATTAAAAACCCATTTCGCATCTTTTTACTTAATGTTTAAAACTTTAATTATACTTTTCGCACACTCGCACGATGTTTTGAGTACAAATTATCATGAAAGTTTTTCAATCCTAATACTTGTTGGGAATTCCTGAATTCGGTTATCGATTCTGGCACGCGAGGCTCTTCCCGTTTATTTAATATGAAAATGAGACAAGTTATGCATATAATTGTGTTTTACTAAAATTGGCTGAAATTGGTTGAATTTTTGCTATTCTCTCTTAAAGGACAGTCAAGACAAAGGAATTGGACTTATTAGTTTCTTATTTATTTTAGTTGATTCAGGAATAAAATGTGTAAGTCAGTGGTTTTAAACTTCATAAATAATTATCCTACGAAAGTGCTAATTACTGCATGAATGTTAAAAAATGCGCTCATATCAGCAGAATTTACCAAACACCGAGCAAACATGAATAAATTCCCGACAACAGCATCACCGAACATCAGTTGGGAGAAGGGAATCAAGGAAATACTGAGACTAAAGAAAATGGCCCACCTTACGAGCATGGGTTGTTTCACTTCGAACTGCACATTCCAGAAATCGTTGGGAGGCACGACTGAGACGTAGCGTCTGTTGAGCATCTTGACCAGTTCAGAAGTGTCTCCGCTCAAGGACCCTCCCAGGCCACTCCTGGGCTTCTGATGCTGCACGTGTTTGGGCTGCTGCAGGTGCGACTGCTGCTGCTGGTGCTGCTGCTGGTCCCTTGGGTGCTGCTGGTTGGGTGGGTGGTACGATGACGTCATCGACGGAGACGGAGAGTAGTCTGTGGGTGAGTGATATTGGATGACTGTGGTGGTTGTGACCGTATTATTGCTGTTATTCGACAGTTTTCAATTTAGCTAGAATATGACTGCATTCATGTTCAAAACAAGCGCTAAGAATATAGGAAAAACAGGCGTACAGAAGACTGAGGCAGAGTTCACATTGACTGAAAAAATAAATTTAAAAGCAAATCAATGAAGTACCAAAGGCAGAAAAACCCATCATTTTCGGTCATTTCAACGAATAGAATTTTGAATAAGAGTATAATAATGACCAAGAATGAACACGCGTACGTGATTATTCAAACACAGAAAACTCGAAGAAAAAGATCAAACGTAGTAGTTCTACGTAAGGGAACATGGATGTGAGAGAATCCTTTTCCGCGGAGCTAATCAAATAATCTCTGAATTCCAGATCCCGTGAAGAAATGAAATTATTCCAGGAGTCTGGAAGGACTTACGAGGAGTGTGAGAGGGGGAGGAGGTGGTGGGGGGCAGGAGAGCAGCACCCTCCCCAGGGCTGAGGACTCCCTCGTCCCCTTGCACCAAGATGCAACCCTGACAGGCAGATGCCAGGCTAGCGGCAGCTGCACCACAACAAAATTAAAATTAATATTTTTCGCCAAAAATCCTCAAAGAAAATGTGTGTCAAAGCTCGAAAGTATTCGCTAACATCACTATAAAGGTTTCAATTTTCAGAGCAGATGAGACTATTGTACAAAAAATGCACTACTATTTTACAGTAATCTATCAAAAGAAGATGTACATGTGGTAAGTGAACCCCACCGTGTATTAAGTTCGGTCAAGGAATAGGAATTAATGACAGCGATATTAAGTTCTGTCAGAAAATAGGAATTAATTAATTTACACGTTTGTACTTCATTAGTTGAACTTTCGTCAACACTTTTAAGTAACGCGGATTGAAAAATTAATCGAAATATAGTGTAAGGCCAAAAAATTTGATTATTCATAGTTGAGAAATCAGCTAAGTGGTCAGGTAATTTTGTCATTCCATGAGCAATGCTCTAGCTTCTGTGTTATTAAAAAAATGCACGGCAACACGTAAGCAAACTTTTTTTGTTTTTCATTGCGATACTTTGGCCAAATATATTCGAATGAAGACTGAACTATTGATATATAGACGTAATTGATAGCATGTTTCAAAGAACGATACGAACACCAAAAGGATGTCACGAAATGTTAGTTGGCAGACACATTCCATTTTGCTCGAGGACTCATTCGTTGCGGGGACTGCATCATTTGTGAGCTCATAAAAGTAGCACAATTTCACACAAGACAACACCCCGTACCACGCCCGCAATGTCCCCCGCAATGTGTCCCGCAATGTGTCCCGCAATGTGTCCCGCNATGTCCCCCGCAATGTCCCCTGCAATGTCCCCCGCAATGTCCTTCGTAATGTCCCCTGCAATGTCTCTCGCAATGTTCCCCGCAATGTTCCCGGCAATGTCACCCGCAATGTCTCCCGCAATGTTCCCCGCAATGTCCCCACAGGTAAATAAGAGGGCGGGAATAAGAGGGCGCAATGTCCCCTCCAGCCCCCAGCTGTAGCGGCCCTCGGGAATTGGACATGTCCTTCCCAACAAGAAAACTGAAGTAGCATTCGGGCTCCGAGGAAATACGAACTTGATTTTGCAATGGAAAGCGAGTAGAGCCCCATAGCATAGGATAGACGAACCTAACTAGCCTGAGCCTATTGACTATGGTCTATTCTATGCCCCCTGAGAGGCGTTCAAACAGCCAAGTCCAGGTTTATTTTAGTGAACGCCAGCTAGAACACACGCCCAAACTCTGCGCCACGGTCTAATTGACGGAAATTCAGTTTGCATTTTCACTCCAAGTCCAAACTCGCTGCACGACATTTTATGCGTGCGCTGATAAATAAAACATGATTCTAACACAAATCATACGTAGGCAGTCACACTACAATTAAAATTCTATTTTTCTCTACAAAAGTTAGTGTGTAGAGCGTTTTCTTAAAATATTTGGCAAACCATAAAATGAGATCCAGTTCTGGCTTTCCGTGACTTACGATAACTTTCACGATAAAAACATTATGAAATTTACAGCAAACTGATGGGAACCTTTCAGAGAATTTTTAATCACGTCAAATTGTGAAATACTAATAGACTTCATCTCCACAGTTCTTGACATACATAGAATCCATAAAAAATACTCCATGCGTATGCCTATACACAGTAAACTCACGAGATAACTTGTTCAAGAAAAGAAACGGAATGCGCAATAAGAAATTGAGAAAAAATATCTGCGTATCCTGAACTCGTAGGACTTACTGTAGAATGTGAATTAGTTACTAGTGCATCCTATCTGTATGATCATCTTAGAATCAAGCGTCACTGCAATAATATTACTATTATGAAGACTCACTCCAATTAACCACTGGGGTAAATACAGCCAATCAGAGGACTACGCCAATTGAACAGTGCAACACCGTAGACTTTGACATCAATCGAACAGTGTAACACCGTTGAATTTTCATTTCCTGTCAAGTGTACCTCCTTGTGTAAATCTCCACCTTCCATGAGGCAAAAAATGCAGATGATTATCTGAGTTTTTTCTGTTGTGTGAGATTAGATGAATATTTGTTAATTCAAAACTTTCTAACTACACGAAATGTGATCCAAAGAGAGCGAAGAGAAGGGACCATCAACATAGTGTGGACTAAAAGAAAAGACAAAAATTGAAAGAAATAAAGTAGGCACGAAAGATACAAGTCCCGAAGGCTTATCTATACCTGAGGTAACCAAACGGTGCCCCCTGGGGATGTCAGTCTCCATAGCATACAAACGACAAACCTAAGCCTATCCTATGCTCCTTGAGTGGGAGCTTCTCTGTTAGTTATTCCTAATGCAATAAAGGTAAGTACGGCTTTTGCCCAACGTACTATACAGGAATGCTGCCGCCATGCAGAGCAGGATACTTTTCTTCCACTAATCCTTACTTTAACATTATTTAATCAGAAACCAACCCTGGACTAGTGACTCAGAAATTTCCACACTGCACGGGACAGGATAAGCATTCGCCTCACCGTTACATGTGAGGATCACGAAATAAGTGACAAGTACTCCGAGAGAGCGGACACATGAAGGCAAATCTCACTGGCAAAGTACGCGAGGAGCGCAGCAAGGGCGCAGCAGACGACGGTGAGGACGATAGCCGCACACCTCCAGTTGCAGGTCCTCGCCCACGATTTGCCCCCTCCCAGGGACAGCCCGCGCCCAGTGATGGAGGCCGCCCGAGACCCGAGGTTGTTTCGCACAACGGGCAGGGCGACCAGGGAGGCGAAGCCTCCTCCTCCGCCTCCGTTACAGCTGCTCTGCTGGCCTAGCGCTGTCTTGGTTGAAGACAGAGTACCGAGGGTGCCCAGGAGCCTGGTGGGTAGAATTACGAGAAATTTATTGGCCAGCTCGGCACTCAGCATTAGAAGCATCGACAATGGCAGCTCTTAACATCAGTCAAATGGTAAGTAAGTCGCTTAGCTTAAGTGATAGCAAAACAGGCATTAATTAAGGAGGAGTAGTATTATTAAATGAAGAAGAGTATTAGTACGTAAGGCATGGAGTATGTATTAGTAACCACATCATTCATTTATGAATAGCATGAGAAGCAATCCAATGGAACACCCCTGAGCGGTGTTAGTAAGATATTTTATGAGTACCATACACTAGTTCTCAATATAACAGAGGAAGACTAAATACGGAACTACTAAGCTGTGTAAAAGAACCTTAGATATATACCGCCAATTTTATTTCTATAAATATCAGTGTACCGAATCAATGAGTTATATAAACAACCAAATCCGACGGCCAAAAATCTTAACAGCGGAGCAAAGCATTTCAATGACACAAAATTGAAGAAAAAGTAGACAAAGTATCCAAAATCGTGCAGGATGTCGGTTGGTTGCCCGAGAAGCCGGTTGTCATCACAAAAAAGCGAGCGAAATAGAAAAATAAGATCAGGCTTCCCTATATTTAAAGTTAATCTAACAGGCTCCTACAATAAAAGTTACTAATTTAACTGCGCTGATATCTACCACTGAGGAGTCCTAGAAAAGTCAGTGACGAAAACAAGCAAAATCAGCTTACGCCTGCAAAGGAAACTCAGGAATCTTCTTCACAAAATGTTTCTACACCTGTCACCAAGATATCCATGAATCGCACTCCCTCAGATGCCACAGATAAATTTTTGCGAGAAGTGACTTCAAAATTAACAGTATCTAGCGAGTGACGCAAGTACCACAAATAAAGTAAACGAAGATCAATGTAATCGTGACTTTTGACATTTGAAACCGATTCTTCGACATCTCTAATTCTGTTAAAGAATGAATGGCGAAGAGTCACACAAATATTCAACATGATGTAGTATTCAAAAGGACCGTCATGTAAACCAAGTTCAGGTACATGTCTCACTAAATTATTATGAAGAATTATAACGAGTGATTATCTTGTGCTATTCATAGGAGTGAAGTACGATAAAAATTTACATAAAATTTATTAGCCGTGTCCTTTGCACCGGTAATTAACAATGTATGTTTTTGAGAAGAGGTAGCTGAGAAACAGTTAACTCTGACATCCGAGCCGACTTTGGTTCATGTTCAATAATTATGCATCACAAGAGCAAGAAAAGTTAAGTAAGCACGTCTGATGACTGACGTTAAAAAAATCTCAATTGACAAATATTTTCTATTCACGCACTTTATGTAATGAAGTCTATGTCCCAGTTTAGGTACCGATAAGGAGTCTACAATGATAAGATTTTGGAGGTCATCGGAATTCCCAATCCTAGATAAGCCGTCGTGTTCTGATCACCTGGAGCACGACGGCAACGTTTGCTACCATCAGAAACAGGTAGAGAACAAAAGTTAACTTTAAGAGTTAACTATAAATATTTGAACTTATTTTAAATGTTTTGTGCTTTATCGCAAAAAATAGCCAATATTTCTTATGTTTTCATGGCATACTCTCTCACAGTTTTTTAGACGGTAACCATGAGTTTCTAATTTTGACACAGAACAACTATTTACTTACACAGAAATCGCTACATCTCCGAACCAACATTAGTTAAAATGTCCAAACCCTCCCATCACATGGCTAGTGATGACGCAAAAATATCGCTTCTGTACACAAAAACTAAGCCTTCCGAAAAAATGTCCGTTATCAAACTGGAACAGAAGCGGAATGATCTTACTGTCGGCAAAAGACTGAAAAATGGCACTTATTTACTTTAAATGCGTAAGTGAGGAGTTCGTTAACGGAAACCAGATTAATGGGGTAGCGAGCTTACCCTGTCGGCGGATGCAAACAGATCTCGCCGGAAAAATCACAAGCTCAGGCTCCGCTTAAAAGAAATTTACTGCTGGCGCTCTGAAAGCGCTCGGACGTTTCTGTCCTTAAAACTGGATCACAAAATGTCCTTCCTCATTTTTGGTCATTGACGTACTTTTTGCAAGGAAATGCTCTTCAGAGATATTGAAATGAAGATTATGAATGTGGTAAGAAGTAGTAAATAACGACAAGGTCAACGATATTCGAATAATTTTTGAGTACATTAAAATGCTTTCGTAGAGTTTAATGAAAAACCCTAAATAATGAACTATAAAATAGACATTATCAGCAACGATTTCAAAACACGAAGAAAATAGAGAAGCTAAACGACTTAAGTAGGACAAGTGAGCATCGGTCATGAGAACGTTTATAACAGATGTAGGAGCCAATGCCAACCGAAAAAGAATGACGACGACCGCTCAAGTTGCAGAGGTTTCTTGCGCATGGAGCGCCTGCCACAAATTTAAGAGCTCATGCAACGCTGCACAGGATGCGCAAACATGGCACTCCAGCAAGCAAGAAGCCACAAATCCGTCCTCTACGCTGTTATATAGACACGACTACGATCGAATTTGCCACTGGAATTATTAAAAACTATTTCGAAAACATGCCTTCAATCAAATAAAATGAAACAAATTATCAGACATACAAAGAACAATTCAATATGAAAATTGGGCGAAAGATATTTTTACAATATTCAAAATCGGGAACTAGCCCGCCAACTTTAGAGAAACAATAAAAAAAGATTTATGTTAGTTAATTTTAGCTCTGATTACTCCATAGAATTTATTTGGTATATGAAAGGTATTGTTTTCTGTGTAAAAAAACAAGTAAAGACTAAAAAATATTAAGAATAACAAAGATGGTCACACTTTCGCATATCTTACACTTGCAAGCCTGCTAACTGCATTTTTTTTGGTCAAAAGTAGAGTAATTCTTACCTCTGAGAGCTTGTTGTTAGGAGGTAAAACATGAAGGCATTGAGCCTTTGAAAATAAGAAGAGGAAAAATATTATAAATTGAAGTACACCGAAGAAAAAGAGAGTTTCCTTTCTTGTACAGAAGGGGTTATTTGAAAACATTCCTTAGGGTCAAATTCCATTTTAAATAAAGAACTCGTTTAGTATCGGTATCTTTAAAGAATTGACGCCGTTCAGAAATAATCCTCTTGAAGCCTACATAATAGAAACTGGACCGACAAAAAAACAAAAGTCCAATGGTGGTAACGTCGGCAAATATATAAGCATAATCAATAGCCTACTGTTCAAAATACATCAATCGTGTATCAAAATTGTCAAACAAATTGTACAATCACTCATATAGGTTGAAAATGACGTGGTGTAGAATTTGCGCTCTTAGTGTTTAAACAATTAAGTAATCTAGTTCTTAGCTCGATGTTTGGTTTGTATTCGCCTCAAATGGAACACAAGAAACGTAGACAATATGGCAATATTTCACTGGAGTTCCACGCCGCTGCCTGCGCGAGCGGCGGGGCTAACCACATCGCCGAGCACATCAGCCCGAGAGGTGAGGGGCGGCCCTGGCAATCCATTCCTTGCATCTCTGCCAACATGCGAATTCTCGTCTTTACTTCAGGGACCCGAGATAAATTTGCAGCCATGCAGCGTACATTTGCGATATTGCGCCACTGAGGTCACTAGGGAGCGTTGACAGGCCGTCCGTCCGCACCCAGAGCATCCCTGGCGAACACGGGCTCAGACCTGGCACAGGTCGGTCTCTTACATGCGGGGCAGGCACAGCTTCGAGAGCCGATCACAGTCGCGCTGATCACTGTACGGGACTGTCCCAGTAGGGTCGAGTCACTGGAGACTCATCAAAATAATGGATTGTCTGGAAAATGTCATTATCGGGTTGGTAATGGATTATTAGGTACTCGTTCAAATCATGGGTTTTCCAGGCAAAATGTGGGAAACTTGAAAAGAGATTGAATTGTGCCGTCAGTTCAAAAGTTTGAAAAATTCCCCCTTCTCGTACTTACACACTTCAAATTTTGCCCGTGCAAAGTCATAATTATAAAAAAGTAGTTCTTCTAAAAAGAAATGGATATTAAATAGACAGAGCCGGTTATGGGAGATGAACTGAATTTAATGATTTTTGAATAGGTTGATTTACGTAACTGTAGCAAGATTTCGCTCTATGACAAATAGGTTTACTTTAAGAAACGTAGACTGTCTTTCGCTCTTGGAAGCCAAAAAAGGTTTCAGAATGTGCAATTCGGCTAATGCAAGCCAGACCAAGCTTAATGCAAGACAGGGGATTTATGCCAAGCCACGCTCTAAGTATTTAAAAAAACACCGCAGACCGCAGGCGTCGAAGAAATGCAGAGTCAGCTTTACGGATTGCACAACAAATTCATTCTAAAATTGTAGCACGAGGATCCCACATTTTAGCCCGCTATTTTCGCGTAACGGACGGTTTGTTTACGTATAATTTGGCTGATATTTTGTTCACCGACCTAATTAAAATTTGACCATAAAGACGTGGAGGGCAAGGAAACAACTTCTCGCAACCACAAAGTTTTAAGGACCTTGCTTAGCATAGAGCAAGAAGTAAGTTTCAGTGGAGCTTTGGGAGCTTTTATGAATTGTAATAGTAACCTGATTTATTTTTCCTGTTGTCGTTTAGGATTTTTAGAATTAGTTATTTCATCATAGAACTTGTACAGCTCTCAGTAAATTTAAATTGCGTTATTGCAAACAACTTGCAGGCATTGGAGAAATATGTTACGCATTCCAATGTTCAAAAGACTCTCCTGATGTACTGCTGAACGTGAAAACGGATTAAAAATACCTAAATAATAATAAGACGCATGATACTCAAAATATTGTACGAAACATAAATGTAATACAAATACGTTTTAAATATGACAAAGGCCTTGAGCAGTTTTAGCAATTGCGTAACATTTAATTTTTCTCTTTCGGGGGAACAATTGGATTTTGCACAATTATTCTGCCGATGCAAAGAGCCCGACTACATAAGACAACTTAAAAAGCTACTTAGAACTTGGAGTATCCAGCCCGCAACTCTGCTGGATGTGGAAGCGAAAAGTCTTCGCCCGAAGTATCCAGGTAAGGCCTCCTACTACACATTTCATTCTCTGGAATGTTTGTTGAACATTAATAAATTCAGTAGTGATATTCGTTTGTTATAATTTCTAGTTGTGAATGACGAAGACTCTTTTTTTTTTAATTTTTTACTACGTCAACACCGCCATCGGGGTCATAGTTCCACAATTCGTACTCTATTTTAAATTCAGTACCCCAATTGAAGCCTGTAATGACATCATCAATGTAAAAATTGTAAACATTTATCTCTCGCACAGAACATTTCCCTCGCTTAGTTGAGGTGAAGTACTTTGCCAGTAAAAGTAATAACCTTTATGGTTTGGAAGAGTATCACCGTTTCTTTCTCTCAATATAATCCAAAAATTATCCAAAACGAGTCACCAACAAATTATAGCACACCGCTTGAGAAGTGGAAGTAGTCAAAGGTGAGGCATTTTTGAGCGAGTTGATACAATATGAAAGCAGTTGTTAATAAAATGTGCATGGCATAACAACTTGCAAAACTGTGAGCGGGATCAACGGTTTTCGCTCGAAGAAACACCAAGGAAATTACTGTCCTCCGGCCTCTGACGTCTTTCAGTTGAGATAAAACTCTTGTTCCCTGCCTTCCGCGCATGCAGTGCCCCTCAGGAGCGAAAATGTTTTAGAAATATTTGGCAACACGCCCCGGCCTTTCTCGCGAATGTGATCTCTCACAAAGGTCATTGAAGAGGCGCGGTTTACATCAAAGGCGGCAAGTGGGATGCAGAGCCACAAAGGTTCAAAAGAGAGTTAAACTTATTCAATGGAAGGAATGCGAGTTCGGGTGCGGGAACGAGGGCAAGTCTGAGGAGCTTCACGCTCTGCAGACTTCATCCAAACATCAGACGAAAGCCTCGATCGAGACCGGGACATAGAGTCACTCAAATCACACAAGGGAAGTATCAGACGCACGATAGGTCTACACAACCTGACACAATAGACACAGTAGACAGGTCAAAGCTAAGAGCAGATATGTGGGTCAACATTCGATTACAACGTTTGAACAACATCGGAAGCCCATGTTATAGAAAATCGAACATCTAGCTGTATCTAGTCAGGGGCTATATCCACATGAAAACTAGATATAACCAGAGTTCATATAAGACACATTTGTGATCATTCCGGCAGATATTCTCAAAACAAACTTAAGGTTTGACGTTTAAGAGACCCTGAGGAAAATCATATCCCATGGGCAGGAAAATTAAGGAGAGCGGTGCCCGCTTCTCGGACGATGGCTTCAGGTTCAATTGATCGGATGCCAATAGGCAAGCGGAAGCAATAAATTTGGCTTTTGGGGTCAAATATCGCGGTTTGAAATTAAAGAAGAGTAAGAAGTCCCAGGATGAAATGATTAAAGATGGTAGAATCGCTAATAGCGAAGACTCTCTGGCAAATGCGTTCAGAAGATACAACTACCAATTGATCGAACATGAACTCAACTAGTTCAATTACGAACAGAAAGAGCCAAATATACGAGAAATAAATTCTTTCAATCGAGCATCAATGAATCTTAGTTGTACGTGTGGAAATACCTGAAATAAAAGTAAGCCTAATGTATAAGCATTCAATCTTCAGTGCAAATATGTGCATGCACTTTTTTAGACTTTTTGAATTTAATTAGAAAACATTTATACTCATACAAAATTTTTATGCCCATTTTTACAGAGCATGCTCCGTTTTCGAGACCCACAAATATGTGAAGTATTCCAGTAATATCTCATACGTAGCGCAAGAGTATGTCAGACACGTTGGCCTACGGAAGAACTGGGTAGAAATCCAAAGTTTCACAGGGCAGCATTGTGGTATCTGTGTGAGGAGAAACACAATGAAAATCAAAGTTGGCCTGCCGGGAGGGCGAGAAGTGACCTCGGATTCTCCGAAATGGAAAGCTTTACAAAGCAGCCCGCAGGAGTGCGGCTGGCAGGCCGGGGGCGGGCGTGAGGGCAGCTTCAATGAATTGCTGAATAAATTCTGGCTGTGAGCGCCTCGGTGAGACGCTAGTGATACCTAAATAGTTGCCCTTGAAGAAACGTAAAGGATGATCCGCCTCCCCTTGAAGGTTATCGCTGCGAGAGCAGGATGTGTTTTCAGGTCAAGCACTTCTACTTCGGGGAGAAAAGTGGTGACGTGCGATCGAGATTAGGCAACAGAATGCTCGCGATTGATACCAACAGAGAGCCTCACGATTATGATGATGACGAACAAGATTAATAGTGATGGAGATGATTGATTTTTTTACAGCGCTTACTAACAATTGTCACAACAAATTACTCAAAGCAGCCCTAGCACGTGCCGATATACGAATGCATACTTAAATCTGTTGAAGGTAAATTTTATTTCCCAAGCTTTCGCGTATCTTCTGGGGCGACAAAATGTACAATCGCTGGAGCCAAGAACATCTCACCCGTATCATATCTACCAAAATTCGCACACAATATATAGGCGTTAAATTGATTCCTGATCATACATAAAAAGACAATGCTTATAAGTTATACTACATAATGTAGGACACAAGAGTAAGCTTCGAAAAATTGAACATGCCTGTTCATTGAATTTGGATTCCACTGCGAATAAAATGCTTCTAAAAGCTTTCTAGATTAAAAATTGGATTCGTAACATAGTATTCTTGGAGAAATAATTCACATTTAATGGTTAGTTTCAACGACATGATTATTAACTAAAGAAATGCATAAATTTTATCGAATATCATTAGGATGCTAATAGTACTGTAAACGAAAGAGCATGCTAGCAATATTAGATAAAATGTATGGTAGGATCTCGGAGTTACGAGAAAGTTGTTTCTCATATCTCGACTTTGTGAGCCTCAAAACATTCTAAGAAAAGCGAAGTAAAAATTAGAGCTTACGATCTCCTATACCAAGCTATGTATAATATTCTCGTATTCATTATATCGCCAAAAAATTATAAAAAACTCTAATATTTCACACTTTAGTCCCACTTGAGTTTTATTGATTCTTCTGTATTTCGTAACAATTATTCAATGCTAAAGAAAATAATTTATTCACTTTAGTTCTAATCAACTAACCACACGACAAAACTCTAATGTAATCACTCACAGATGAGTTTCGAATTTTTGACCAACGTTATTACTGAAAGTGTGCATGGTTATAAACAAACAAGCAAGGAAGCAAGCAAGCAAACAAGCAAATAAGATGATCAAAGTTTTAGTATGATATAGGTAGATGTTGTAAACGCACTCGTTCCAAAATTAAGAATTATCGATATCACAACGCAATACATAATCGAAGGGTCACCAACAAGGGGCTGAACTTTGGGGCCCCGATTGTTAATCCGGAGCCTGAGATTCTGATAGCAACTGTACATGGAGCCGAATACAATGTATCCACTGTGCATGGAGCCGAATACAATGTATCCACTGTACGTGTATACTGATCGATAAGCTTGAACAATTTGGGAGCACAAAAGATGCCTAAGCTTAGAAAACCGCACTCTTGACGAGCTGAAATTCACTACCATCGCGACTGGTGCAGGAACAAAATTATGACCCAATGGTTTCATAACATTGAAATTGTACGTCGCATGTAAAATGATAGCAATGATGAATCATAAACGAAATCAAAAGATCATAGACTTTTTTTGGTAGAAAACGTAGGCATCGACTCAACTTCTACAGCACGTATACTTGTAAAAGGCTGAACAAACGCCCCAGTCATTGGCCGCTAAGTCAAAATCACAGAAAGCTCCGTGGTCACATCGACTCGAAAAACTGCGGAAACTTAATAGCACTGAACTGCTAAATCAATCACTGCAAGCTGCCCTAAACTGGGAGGCAGGCGGATTGAGTTCGCTGATCTACGGTTGGCCGAGTGGAAATGATCTCGCTGCTTTTCTTTGAAGTGTCAAAGCCTTGACATCAAGAGGGATTAATGTATTCAGAATTCGTAATATATTAGAGGAGGCATTGATTATTCTCTTGAACGTATATATAAATCAACGGCATCGTATGATAGCGACCGTTTATCACACAGTCACCACAATTCAGCAATTTCTAAAGAAGAAAATTATTCAACAAGCTTGTCAAACTAGCCATATGCATATGTTAGTGATCTATGGTATCCTAACGCTTTAGAATCTTAACCAAAACGCATTAATCATGCGTTGATAGGGTAAAAATAACATACTGATCATGCTTTTCTTGTTACACGTCTGCAGAGCAACTACAATTTTCTATGGGTAAATTGAAAAACGAAGTAAAATGCGTGCATCACCATGGAAATACGATACCGATTTCCTATGAAAATGAATTTACCTACCATTCATATCACATCTTTGAGCAATGAAGCCTCAGTTGTAAGTGCTTGCGCTTAATAATAGCTTGTAAATATTTTCTCTTATTTTCTTCCGCCAATGCTACCAGAACATAACTCCACTGAAGCACAAATAGAAATGAACGTAAGTTCGAGTAATTTCTCAGCCTTAAAATAAGTCATCGTCGCCACACTGTTGAAGCACATCCAAAGAATGCATCAGCGCAGCAATGAGGCAAAGGAGAACCACAGTGTCCCCCAAAACAAAACTCAGATATATAAAATATTGTAACAAACAGCAAGAGTTCGGAAATTCGGTTAGTGTCGACAAAACAAAGCAACATCAGCGAAAGCTTGCAGCAGCCGTTCGTCTTGAGTACTCACTGTGGCTGGTGTGGATGGATTTGCTGGTAATAGTAGAACTCCCTGGGTAGTAGAGACAAAACTTCAAATCAAAATACTTGGGATAGAAACGAAACATGAAAACTGAACAAACGAAGCACAAAACAATTTGAAAAAAAGTCTTGTAAAATGAAGATACGAATAGTGCAGAGATAATTTAAAGATAAGTAAAAAATAATTTTAATAACACTTGAGAGTAATAGAGAACCGATTTTACGGTGCTAATCCTGGAAAACATTTCCTCGTTCGAAAAATATAATATTGATACCGCGACTGCTGCATGTTATATCACATTCATGAAATTTATAAAACATGGTACAGCTATCAGTTAAATTTTACAACAGAAGCAACCTCCGATTGACATTTCGTCTGAAAGACACGTTTCTATGAAAAGGAGATGCTAATTAAAAGTAGGAATACTATTTGAAAGTTGAATAAGGCTCTTATGGTTAGGAAATATTAATGATATGGTTAAAACTGAGTCGATCTATTCCAGAGCTATCTATAAGTTCTAGTTCAAAACAAGGATACAACTACAAATAAACAGTCGATAGTTGTCTGCGAAAGTTTACAGAATTAAATTTCTACAAAAAAAATCGAATTCTGAGCAGCTTATGCAAAATTCAATGCATAGGAAGTGCGATTTCTATTCCACCAGGCCATCATAGTCTCCAACATAAATATTGTAAGAATAAATGTCTCTAGCATGCGTCAATGAATAATTCAGATTTCAGCTGAGGAAAAGAACGTACACATTTCGGATTACGAGGACTCGGTATACATTTCCATTCCTTGAGTTCAGGTGTGCGATTATACATGCGTAATATTCCTCAAGCTGTAAAAAAAAATTTCGAACCAACCAAAATGAAAAAAAAAACAAATTCCGAGCTCAGCGACAGCTTGCAAAATTGGGCAGTTGACGGAAACAGCAATATTTCTGCGCATGTGGCAGAATTTCGTGACCAAAAAGACCTCGCGTGTGAGCCGCCGCCAACGAAAGGGTCGTGCGGCCGTCAACAGGCCGGGCATGGAACGAGCATCTGGATTCGTGCGAATTCCCAAATGGAGCTAATCAAGGGCCAGCAGGTGGCGCTGATGGACTCCATCGCCATCTGGCGTCCGGTCAGCGCTGTCCAATTTCAAACTTGGACACTCGCGCAAAACGAGGGAAGAGTTCGAAGGCCTGTCGACACGCGGTGTAGGTCGCTTCAAACAACACACCAGAGCGCGATTGCTGACTCGATAGTGTAAATGATCAACAAAATTGAGAAAGGAAATCGGCAAAGTTTTGCCGACGATCGCTGGCAACCGACCAGACCGTCAGTGGTCTCCGGGGGCTGAAGAAATATTGAAGCGACGCCAGCAAAATATTTAAGAAAAGAAACTCAGTAGAATGAAGGAAAATATCCCACCGCAAGGCAATGAGGCATGAGAAAAGCTCCTGAGGGAAATAGAATGCAGTTGGAAAATGTAGCGTCAGAACGAGTGAAATGAAGAATATAAGAGGGGAAATTCGCCAGTACAAAAATGTAACTTCACAGCAAATTTTCTTTCACAGCATCATAAACTAATGCAAACAGTCCAAGTGTGAAAAGATGAAAAACTACCAAACGAACACAATTTGTGATCCAATTATGATTTTTCTACAACGAAAACTTTTTGTTTTCGTAAGAGGTTGACACTAGCATGCTAATGCGAGAGGGAGAAAGCAAGAGGGGGAGGAAAGGAGAGGGGGCAGGCATAAAGAAGCAAACGGCACTCACTGAGGGGGTTGCTGGGCGTTGTTATGAGAGTAGTAATCCCGCGTGGGGGAGGGGGTGCAGTACAGGGCTTGGCCCCCCGGAGACTTAGCACCGCCTCTCGGGCCGGGATACCGCACACCATTGCCAGCCATCAGGTACTCTGGGGATCGATATATAAAGAATTCAATGCATGAACTGGAACACAGAGGGGAGTGGAAGGCCCACTTATAGAAATCACACAAAACTTGAGCGTGGTGATAAAGTCGATTACGTCTCCCCGCTTTCAGGGCTCACAGTTCGCGTTAACTCACCTCTGTTTTATCAGCTGTACTATCCTATGAATTTCGTTATGGTATTGACGTCTATCTGCACCGGGGAGGAAATCAAATGCAAACGCTCTAAAATATGGAAAGGAATCATGAGCAAATATGCAAACGTCCAGGAGGAAATCAAACGCAAACACGGTAACGCCTGGGAGATGCTCCGAAGTAAACACTGTAATGTGTGGGCGAAAATCGAAAGCAAACATAGAAACGCACAACAAATTTTTGGAATTCTGTGCAACTGTTCATTTAAATTTACTTTTCGTCAGAAAAATATGAACAAAACAGTGATTATATGGATATGTAAAACGCAATGATTAGAAAAATTACTATCCGGAAACATTATTAGTTAGATACTTCTTCATTAAGTTAAAAAAAAATTTCCGTTCCAAATATATGTTTACATATTTTGACTGAACCGCTAAAGAAGGATGAAAAATGCAATTGTACTAAAGCTCTCCGTCCCAAAGTTGGACATTGTATTCAAACCTTAGTCGACAAAATTTACGTTAGAAACTACGATATTCGTAATTTTCAGATGTAACACGGACAACAATATCAAAAACTCAATATATTTACTAGAATAACCTAACCAAATTTGATATAACATTTAGAAAATTGCAAAACACTTTTAGCTTCGATTCATTTCTACAAGTAAGAAATAATTTCCATGAAGCTATTATCAGAACTGGCTGTCGTCTGCCACGACCGCCCAGCATCAGTGCCAGGTCTAAGGGTCGCGCAGTCGAGCCCGCACAACTCGCTGTTTAATTATTAGCGCACCATTGAGACTAGGCACTAAAGACCAGACCTAAAGGGCCTGGGAATCGTTCTCTGCAAAGCAGCGTCTGTATAATTTTCAGACAATCTGCCTTTCCAGTCCTGAAAAACGGTTATTCAAACTGAAACTTTGTCTTCCATTTTTGAATAATAAAAATTTTTGGTTTGAAATTTCACTGAATACTAAAACATAAGTCTGTCATCTTAAAATGTTTAGGGAGTGCCAAATTTCAGAAAAATTTACTGACCATAAAAAATATTTACCATAAATGTATTTCAAAATATTTATCTGCAAATTGTTAAATTTTTCATATCCTTCCAAAAGGAAGAAAAAACTTAGAAATTAAATGTACATAGCATGTGATGAAAGTCTACGTGGTTTACTACCAGTATTTAACTACCTCCACCTGATGGCAGGAAAGCGTTCATACTAAATGTTGCATCGTATTAAGTTTGAGCAAATTTTTATTAAACCAAAGAAGTTAATAGAAATATCGAAGACACCCTTGTAACACAAAAAGTATAAAATTACAGAAGTCCAACTGATTTTCAATAGATTTCAAGAAGAATGCTAGCGATCCAAATTTTGATCAATGAATTCTTCACTGTTATTTTCCAGTATCGATAAAGTCGGTCATGACAATTTCTTCCACGGTCATTCAATAGAAAAATGATAAAGATTTTATTAGGTTGCTAGTTAGTTGAAACTCCCTGTGCACATTTACTAATCCAAAAGGCCGCGAACGGTTGGGACCATTAAGACAACTTTAAGTGACCAAAATAGAGTGTGATGTAGGCCTCGCCTAGAGATAAGTGTCATGAACAATGATGGATTTGAGACCTGAGGTCGTTGAACTTCGGGTCGTCAGGACTACCATATCTCAGCAAAAAGAATCAGCTAGCACAGCTTAGATAAGAAAAATCTTGCTGATATGTAAAACGACACTTATTTTCAAGGCTTAACTTATCTTGCAATATCTACATGAGACAACACAACTTAAACGTGCCGATAATTTGCACACTTCGAGAGTACCGTACACGAATAGGATGATTTCGCACAAAAATAGAACTACCCTGTCCATGACCAAACACTCATATTATTCAACATTAGAGCCTGAATGGAATGAACAAATGCAATGAAGGATAGTCCTGCACATCACAAAAGGTGTAAATTCACGCAAATTTTTCTGGTCGAAGTCCAACAGAATGATGCATCACTCGAGAAGTAGCCTGATTCTTACCATGTGATAAAAAGACAGTATTCTGGGGCTGCTGATATCCGTCCTCAGGTGTCGGGGGAGGGTAAGGAGGATTCGGAGGAGGCCCCTCAGGTCCATCCCCAGCAGTGCCTCCCCCAGGTCGCATTTCCATGAGGAGGTGGTGGGGAGAAATGCGTTGGAGGACGTCGGAAGGCAGCATTTCGGGACTACCAACCAGTTCTGGAGGCAAAATACAACAAGCTAAACAACGCCTTGCAAAGCAAAAGAGATCGTACGTCTATTAAAAATAGGCATTGATATTGATAAGAACTTGACAATTAAGAAAATTATATCAGATAATGGAATAATATTATTTATTAAAATTACCATTAAATTTTTGACCGCTCTTCTCGTTACTAACATAGCTATAGCAGAATCAATCTAAAATAAGCATTATACCTTAATAAATAATAACATCTAAGGATACAACAGTGCGTAGCCAAAGTATAAGAACCCTTCATCAACGGGAGAAGTGAATGCGAAAACCATACCTCACTTTTTATCTTTAGCGTTTCATCTGCTCTATAATCAATGATCAATTTATGAGTTTAGCCCTAATTTGTTCCTATCTGAAGAGCAGCGATGGTGTACATGAAACGACTGAGATTGTCATTAACAGCGTCGTGATTATAATAACATGAAACTATATTAACATGAAGTTATAATAACATGAAGTTATATTAACATGAAATTATATAAACATGAAACTATATTAACATGAAATTATATTAACACGAAATGGATCACAGCTCAACAATTAAGTCAAGCTTGCTTTACCTACGATACTCCCTCCCTCCCCTCCCGGTGCGCACCATAACAGTAAAATTCGCAAATTTCTACGTCTGTGCGTTTATAATTCTTTTCTGTTCTGACCAAGAATAATCACATAAAATATTAATGAAACCTATTTTTTCTTCATTGATAAGAACGCTGTTTTCTTGTCAGCCTTGATTATTTCATTGCATAATAGTTTAATTCACTTCACTGTACACCTGCACAAACGAATACTATGCCAGTGTTTTCGTTACCTTTCATCGAAACAATATTTTGCTCGAATTCGCACTCGACGCTAACTAGTCCGATCGTCAACTAACTCTGTTTCTATTGCTTCAAATGTAGAGAATGGAAATAATTGAGAATAAGAATTTTTGTGCCAGCAGCAAGTGCGCCACGTGACTCAATTCAAACTTTACTACTTACCATTTTTACCAACAACGAGTTGGTTAATTTTCCTATAAATTTATAGAGGAACATTTAAAATAACATTAGGAAGTTAAACATTCAAACAAATGTTTAAGTTGGTTCCCAATGTTCTCAGATTTTTTGGTAATGCAAAGTTTCACAAAAAGTATTTCAGCGTTTCAAACATTGGATGTGTAAAACACAACAAAGATATCTGAAAAGTTAGGTTAATTAATATCAAAGAGAACTGAATTTTTTCGTTGGGTCTCAACACTGTACCTGTGTATCACTGGATTAATATTCAATATAAAATCAGTTCAAATGATGGAATACACTAAACATCAACCAGCAGGGATGTGGGACTTAATTCGAGATATCATCAAAGTATAGTACAACAGTGACGGAGGGCATTTAAGCAATACTACATGCAAGTGAAACTTCCAAGTTTTTTCGTTTTCAGGCGTAATTCAACACAATTTCTTTATCTGACAGGTCATTATAGGTACATGCATGTAGTGAAGAAACATAAATTGACTTCTTACGAACTCTAAACTTGATTTTTCTTCTATCAAAGTCGATCCATTGATCCTTGGTCTGCATTGTGTCATTTCAGTCAGGACAATAACATAATTGAACGATTCAAATAATGCATAATTTACCGCAATTAATAGGTTTCATCTGGGTATCAAATTATAAAATTCTGTAAGGGATGAGTGGCTGCAGCAAATCTTACAGAAAAATGTTTAAGCAGAGTCGCATGAAAGTCAATTATGACGTCAATTTTTCAAGGAACCGTCAATGCAATAGTTTTACTTTGGTCAAGAGGACGATGCATTCAAAAATATATTTTAAGCAAAATTCATTATGCAGAATGAATGATTCCATATATGTATAGTATCTTACGGGCCTAATTGCAAAACTAGTTTCATAACAGGCAAAAAGGCCTCCCATTGTCAAAAACAATATCACCAAAATATGACCACATGGAAGCACAATTTGACAAATGATTTTTTAAATGTTTATGAAACAATCCGTCACGTATATCATCTTGCAAAGTTGATTCTTATATCAATTATATCTAATAGTTATTCGGAAGTATGTAGTATAACAAGCAAGATCCAATAAAATTTTCGAAGGTAACACGCAAAACAATAATACGACTCAGAACTTTTAGTTAACCAGGAAATGAGACATCGACGAATGAACCAATCAGTGAGACGAATTCTCGTATGCAATCGTCGAGTTAAGAACGCGAGTCAGTCGCAGGGTCATGCTGGCTGAAGCTAATCCTCTGGCGGATCAAATTTTGCAACACGTTCGGACGAGTTAGCCTTAAATAGCCGTTAATTGAGTTGGGTACGCATAAACCTCATTAGGAGCTCACTCCAGGCCAATAAGAAAGTCATCAGTCATCAGTTCCCTGCATGGGGGCGAGCCAATACCAGCGGCGTGTACCGACAAGACACGGAGCGAGCATTTTCTCGCTGAAGCAAGGTTGGTATTTAGTCACTTCCGTTGGTGCAATATATTCTTTTTATGCCTCCAACATGTTGTGCTCACTAAAAACACTGGATCAATCTTACGGACAACTAGATAACTTGTCCCATCAAATTAGTTTTCACTTGGAGAGGAGAAGTCAGTATGGAAGCACTGCTTTTAGTTTGAGCAAAATTTCCCATCCCGCAGCTCAAGTGATCGAGAAAACGAGGTCCACCAGCTTTGATGAATAAAGATAACTAATCCTGGTTTTTGAGCTTGATGCTCCACTCCTGGAAGCGAGCAAATTACTGGTAAGCCTTTTCGGAAAGCTTTTATCGGAAATTCCGGTGGGTTCCAATATTGTTTGGGATGAAAGGTGACGGAGCAACAAATTGCCTTACACAGCAAAGTCAATTTTTTTGGGGCAACGAACATATTGGCTCTGCGTTCAAGTTTATAGACTGCGAAATCACAACCATAAAAATTTGTTCGAATAAGGCTGTGCTCTAAAACCAGGAATCGTATATCGTAAATGACTGCGCATGTGATCGCAATCATGGAAATTTTTGGTACAGAGATGGCACAGAAAAATATATTCTCGAAAAATTACATAAATCCACTCACATTTTGACAAGGATTGAAAAGAAAGATTTTGTAGTGACAGTGCAAAATATCTGTCAAGCACTAAACAAGAAAGCTTGGAACACGTCTTCGAATGATAGACATTTCTAGAACTGACAGTAATTCCAGAGCGACCGAAGGCTAAAATAGGTAATTTGGTCGAAGCCTGCGACTTTATGACGTGGTTACCAGCCCTCGATATTTCATTAATAGGGAATGCTTTGACGACCTGAACAATGTGTACGATTTTCGAGGGCTTAAAAATGAAAAATATCAAACGAGTTCTCAGTTCGACATAGAACCTCATAAAGGGAGGCAATTTCGGGCTTCGCTAGAAATTTGTAGTTTCATTAATACCTCTAAAATTATACAGATTTAGCTTCCTTGTGCGTAGCTAACTTGATATGCCTTATTTGAAAATAATAAAACTACAACCAAGTTTTAGAGAAAAATATAAATGAAATTTTGTACGTAGGCGAATGTTTGTAAATGTTCAAAAATTATACATCTGTAACATCATTATCGTTTTATTAGTTTAAGGTTCTCTAGCCACAGCAAATGCGATTTCAAGAGAGTGAAAAGAAGGAACCATTTAGCTTGAACTGCAGGTTACGTGGAATCTACGGACAGGGTGTTCCCACACCGGATTCCAAGTGCAGAGAAATAGAATTAAGAAGGAAAGGGAAAAAAATACAAAGAGGAGATAAAACGAAAGGTGGGAAAATTGAAAGAAGCAGAGTGGGCACGCAAGATAGAAGTTCCGAAAATCTATTGGTAGCTGAGGCAGCCAAACTAACCCCATCCTACGTCCTATCATATGCCCCATGAGGGGCACAAAAATTACAGTATCCAGTATTATTATTTCGTATGGCCCGAGAGAACGTAAAATTTTCAAAAATTCCTCCAGCTTCTAATATCAGGTCTCATGGTTGGATCGTCTCCTTCTACCACCACCCGTGAATAATAACATTTTTGTTCAATAATGATAACTTTAAATTCTAAGTGATACAAATGAGCTGTAGAAATACAACGTGTTTTGCTCTGTAGCTACTAAAAAAAAAAGTTGAGTTAAAACCTCCCGTAATCCTACCTTACTTGAAAAAGCACCCACCTACTACCAACGCTGAATGGAATTATCAATGGCGATGTCCACTAAATTACACAAAGAAATAAGCGACTTCGAAAAAAACAACACACCATAAGAAACTCATAGTTTAATTAGACACGCTACGTAAAATTGAAATACACCTGTAAATGCATCACTGCATAATAAGAAGTAAAACCATAGCAGAAATTAGATTATCCTCATTTATTTTATGAGCCCTTAGATATTTTAGGAAAACGCCCTTTAACAGATATGAGAACTGCAGTAACACGAAAAAAAATGAAACCTAGAAAGTAAGAGACCCAGTAGCTTGGTTTGGCAGCGGGGACCACTCAGAGCCAGAGATGGGGCGACAAGAATCTTAGAGTCTCGTTAGGCTATTATATAGGGCGAATATTGCAGGGGTAACAGTGTCGTGGGCCATTAGAGGAGGATAGGGCGCAGGCGCAATATGCAGTGCATGTCACAGGGCCGACGCGATGGATGGGAACGGAACGGCTGCTGCACAGCCCTACACTTCCGCATAACCTCACGCCATCATGAAAACACTGGACGTTTGAAAGCATTTTAAAAAATGGATGGCTAGCAAAAAAATCCTACGTTAGGAAAGTTTTGTAATAAACACGGTTTTTGCACAGTACGAGGGATGTATCCGCGGTAACATTGATGCAGTACAAGGGCTTCGAAAGGTAATAATTCTTTCTCACTGTAGAAGATGAACGAACACATGAAAATTATGAATTAACAAACTGATTTGCTTTAACCCAAAATATCTCTTTCTAATTAGGATAAATGGAATTTTCTCTTTCCATGGACCTCATAACGTTTACTTCGAAAACAACTCTCAGGGCGAAAGCTTACACACAAAAGTGGTGGTGCACACGAACTCTTCACGCAAAGCGAAGCAGTAAAAAAAGTTTCGAGCGAAATATATAAGTTTCTGAGCTGTTCAAAATATCAAGGCGACCAGAACAGGAGAATATTTCACTAAATACTCGTGAGTAGCCTTCCTTACGCACCTCACAGTACTCCGCATTTGACATTTACCCCTATACCGTCTAGGTGAACTTGGAAGTCCAGTTTCATTAGGACGCTGCTAGTTGTCATGAAAAGTTACATGCAGACCTTGCGCCAAAATAGTTTGGTCGATACAGGGTTAAACAATTAGGAAGAATAAAACCTAATTATTTTTGCTCTTAATCACCTACCTAACGGATTCCAAAGGTTATTGTCAAAACAGAACGAACAATAATATTCCCATGAACTCTGAGACGCGTAGAAGTACAGTACAGAACGCGATGAAACTTCTCTACCTCCTGTAGTTGGTCGTACGATATGAAAATTAGGGATGATTCTAATATACGAAAGAAATTATCACACACAATGAATAATATATGAATATTAAGTATTTCTGTTACTAAAAAAAATTCAATATGGTTTCAGAAACAGCTGAATTCAGTCTTACATTTGCAGAGGAGTATGTAAAATATTACTCTCAGAAGACATAAGGTAAGAGCACCCAGTACATGTTTTCTATCTTACAAGTACATGGTAAACATAAGTGACCACATGATGCCTAAATTTTAATCCAGTCATTCGTTCTCTTTAAATGCCCTGAGAGAAACAAGATTTTGAAACTAAAACCGCCTGATTGCTTGCTCCTTGTACCCTTGAAAAATTCATTCAGATCATTAGCAGGACTCGAGTGTGACCGAACGAAATTTTTAGATGAATAACCTTTCAATTTTGGGATAAAAATCAGATCAACAATCTCCATGCAATCTGCAAAATGTTGAGGTGCAATTTCCCCAGCCCAAGGCTGCAGAAAGCTCTGACGGCGGCTGGCTGGCGCAGAGCGCTCCACTCACGGTTATCAAGTGCCTGCATGCGGGCCCGCAGGCTGGAATTGATGTCGCCGCTCTCGGCGTAGGTGGTGTCCGAGTTGTTGTCCGAGGAGGACACAGATGTTGGGATGCGACGCGGGTTTGGTCTCCTCGCATCGAACTGGTCACTCGTTGTGTTGGCGTAGGAGTTTGAAAAGTATTCGGGGGGTAGAAGGTTGGGGTTAGCGTACTGCGGGCCCCCGCATCTATTGTACTCCGAGTCCGCGTCGCCAGGGGAAGTTACGGGGGTGGGGCCCCCTCGCATTGATGATCCGTGATCTGCAAGGAATAAAAAATCCCCAATTTATATCATTGGAGTCGTCGCTGGCTCAAATCCAGATTGAGACACCCTAACGGACGAATGACTCACACAATGAGAAATAGAACATATGAAAACCAAAGGACACTGATAAAGCAGGAGTACTAAATAATTGCCTAAATTTTAGATGAAATATATTGAATGGAAATTAAGGAACGAAAAATTAATTTGGCATACTAGACCCTCGTTGAAATTATGGGATACATCAAATAGGGATCATGAATCATCGATTATCGTATACAATTCGAAGAATTAATAGTGACTCAGGGTTCCACTAACAAATATTCACTCAAGATAGCAGTTCACCTTTGATTTTTAGGTTAAGTAGAGTAAATGACGAAATCAGTTCCTCACCAAACGAAGATACAGTTCATTCCTGATACAATCAAATCTGTTTCGATTTTATAAAAAATGCAAATTTTGAAGACCCCGATAGCCACAAAATGAAGTATTGATAAAATATTATTTCGTTGCTGCTATTTGGTACAAATGAATATATCTATGGAAAACCACTCATAGTTTCACATTGTTTTTCACTGATGATATAAAGTAACAACATAGAACAGAGGTGACGTAATGGTAGATTTAGAGCTGGAGATGGGTATATTCGAAATAAAAAACATAAAAATAATACACAATAAGCAAATATTTCAGCCCTAATGTAAGTGAATTATAAAATTACTCAAATAAAAACAAACATATCATGAAAAGTTTCTTCTTTCGAGATCGATCTTAAGGGTTTCGAAGATCAGCAAATACATCGACACGTTAACTTTTAATTTTGATCTTAACGTGGATGATACCATAAGTACATCTCACACATGGTTAAATAAATTTGAGGACGCAAAGCTACATGAATCCTATGACCTTCGGCTGCGTAGAAAACGATAAGGGCGACACTGTCAAAAATACTCGTTTTCGTTCAATAAGAACGAGCGCCTTTCGCAAGTGTCAATTTACGCGCCCAATACCCGACGCCTTTGATCTCGCTACTTTGGGCCATAATAATAAACATGGATAGCAGGACCCCCTATCTGGGCGCTATAGCCGGGATATTGGGTGCCCTCCAGGCGGCCTATTTAGATCCATTTCCAGGTCCATTCTTTGGCACCGCAGGAGGGCTCTATAGACGACTCCAGCTCGATACTAGGAGCCCAGTTCACGACTCGCTTGACTTTGCCCTCAGACCCTCGGACGGGAGGTCCTGTGGCTAGTTAGACATGTCTTCGTAGCCCAGTCGGATCACACTGCACTATTTAACCTAGACTTAGATCCATTGACCCTTACTTGGGTGCACTGAAAATATTTAAAAATGTCTACGTTGTACCACATGCGTGGCATTGGAGCTATTTAAACAGTCTGTAGCAGCCCCTGTCACGTGACAGTGCATCCATACCACCAGCCCCACTACGGTGCCAGTCCAGGTATTTATCGAAGTGTCTTCATGTCCCTAGTCTATAGCTTTCACCTATCTACACTTTTTAAGAAGGGTCTTCATTAGGCAGAACTGCACACTCAGGTGAATGACACATCTGTGAGGGCCAACTTTTACTCATTGGCTCTGTGCGACAGTAGCAGGCAACAAGTAAGGATATGCGCGGCGACAAGATCCTGCGCGGAGTAATTGCTTCGAATGCACCCTCTGCAAAGAAATACAAATAAGCCCAATACATTACGCGTATAGCTCAACCAATATTTACATGTTGAAGAGGCAACGTGATCATTTTCAGTTTGATAGCACTTGACGCTAGTGCCAAAGCTCCGAAAAACATGTGTTTAATCAAACCTTTCGTTTAGCCTCAATCCATGTGTGAAACTATTGGGTTGTTAAAGTAAGTTAATCTTTCTTATACAATACCGTAGACTTACGCGAGATGTGTCTCAGTAAACTTACATAAGTCACTCTGTCACATTACTCAGAAAATCGCATCATAATACTATAAATCGCATTCGTGTGTACAGGTTTTGTGAACAGCGCAAGGCATGGAAAGGGCTTCAAAAAAGCCCCGTTTTTTTCTCAACGGAGTAGGGGAGACTCATCTGTTTAGTGTTATTGCACAAAATTTCATCTATTTAAATTTGTGGTTACGGGCAAAGTAAGGCTAGAGTGCACGTTCATGTACTTTGTCCTGATATTCTGGCAAGAAAGCCCAGTAATGATTACGACAAGTATGCACAGCACCAAAAAAAGGGACTGGGTAATTAGACTTTTCCATACCGCCAAATTTTGAGGCAAATGAAGCTATTCGCGTTGTATTAGTACCCCAGTAAGCTGCCCTAAGTTGGCATTTGTTTGGATGGCTCTATGTAGTTAAAGAGAATCATTCACGTGCAAGCACCTACTTTGTTTGCACGTAATTTTTTTAAAAATTTGTTCTTAAGTCCATGGTGAAACATTATGGCATTTCGAGAATTTTTATGCTCCTTGACTGGCACTTGCTCCTAAAAACCCTTCTTCCTCGGAACGACGCATCTCTATAAACTGAATCAAAGACGACACTGCTTCTCTCTATTCGATAGAGCACACAAATAATCGCAATTACTTCTGTACTAAAGCAACATTGAAAGAGTTTGCTATGTTTTCATCAGCAAGAAATTGCGCAAAATTTTGCAACAAATCATTTATATATGATTAACCTTACGTGCGCCGGGAATCAAGGGGCAGTCCGTTGAGTGTGGTTAAGCACGGTATGGGCAAGTTATTCTCTAAAAAATATTCAAGCCTCATAACTAGCTGTTGTAAAAATTGTTAAAGGAGCTCGAATCATCAATTCACCTAAAAAAATTGACTAAGCAAATTATCTATATATCCTGCTATTGAAAATAACGCATAAACAATAAAAGAAAAGTATACGCAGGTAGAAGCCGTATTTTTTCATCACAATTGTTGACACGAAATCAGTATTGCTGGATGGAAGCATAACACCACATACAGTATTAACGTCAAGTCTATCTCATTGAAAATTTTCAAATCAAATGAAGGAATCGCTGCTGAATGCTTCAAGGTAGCGGTATTTTGTCATAGGGGCTTGTGACAGCTGCACTTTGCGCACTCGGAAGGCAGGTAGCAAAGAATAACAAAACAGCTTTGTGAGCGGTTTAGCGTCACTTGGGCCAGGCAGCAAACGTCTCCAAACGAGTGCACACGCCAATGTAGCGCATGAACGAATACGAGATAACTTACTTCAAAAAAAAAATGAGTTCAAAATTAGATTTCTAAGACGCGGTTATTAGGCGAGAAAAGAATGCTTCGAGGAGAAAGGTATTTGGAGGGAAAAGTCATGGACTTGTAAATATAGCAGGAGTAAGTGGATGAAGATAGAAATTTAAAAATAACGTCGTGTAATAAATGAAAAGACATGCTAGTCTAGTATTTCTAACAGTGTAAGCAATACTAATAAAAGGAGCACGATTTTTCCGCCTAATTGTTTTGCACTTGTTTTCATTTGGATTAAATATAATAAAATGCTTAAATTCTTCAAAGACACGAAAAATATACATTGGTGACACAGTTTCACTAACAATTTTCGTGTGGAAATAGATCTTTTTTTCATCGCTAGATGGAAAAATTTCAACGGATGTTCTAATTCAAGAAATCCTTTCACATCTCCCAATGAGCGACAAGGCCCAGTAACCTCGACACCGAACACACACACGCACACACACACACACACACACAATAAATGACCCTTGCATTTTCAACACCGCATCTCGGAAAAACCGGCCAGAGAGGACAAATAAAAAGTAATCGTAAAACAACTTAAGCAACTTGCTGAAATTACTGTCCCAAAATAAGTTATTTCGTACTGAAAAAATGTTAAGATGTAAAGAAATGTAAAAATCTGAAACAGATGCAATCAAAACGGAGAAAAAGGAAGGAAAACATGAAGCGATATTTTTTTGCTGCATCGAACGAAATTCCGTTAAATGCCTGATCGACGAAGATATTAACAAATGATGCATACCCGCGGATGATAATACAATAAAGTGACGAACAAGTTCAACTTTCTCAACTCAAAGGACGACCAAGTAGCTTTAGTACAAATTAGGCTCCTTGCTTTGCTGTGTCTTCTTGACGCCGAATTAGGAGTTTATAAGTAACCCTATTGATATACGATGGTGCAAAATGTACCACCACATTAGAAGTCTTAAAAACTTAATTTTAAATTCTAGCCCCTTGAGTAATTTTGCATTAAAGTGATAATATACTACTAAACATACATAACAGGCTTCAAAATTACAAGCATGCCGTTCTCTTGATTTTTGGCAACGGCTTTTGACCTCGTCAGGGTGCCTCTGAATGTACTTTGCTAAATTATCATCAGCTGTTAGTTTAGCGTGAAATTTATTACATGCACACCAAATTTCTCCTTAACTTAAAACAATTGGCCTCGGTGTATTGGATCGAAACGGTGAAAATTTTGCCCTCGATTAGAACATGCTGATATCATAGTGCGCACGACTCAAAATGCTGTGAAAAATAGGCAGAAATTATACGACATTCTCGAATCGGAAATGAGTGCGAGGGACGGCGAGAAGACCCGTCAGAGATCGAAGTTGAGTGAAGGGCGAGAGAACGAACCCGGAGTCGAGGATGACTGCTCTAACTCCTCCCTCCAGGACACCAACTGCCGGCGGCAATCTCGACCCCTCGCGTCATCTTGGAATCCAATCCAATAGAAAATCCAGGGAATTGGCATATTTGACGAGAGACGCATCCTTGAGCCAACACCGCACGTGAATTGAAATCACAGATGGCCAGAAAATGAATTTCTAAGATCAAGAACTTCGAATGCATCATGTGAGATTAAATGCTCATCAAAAAACTATGACATACGCACGTTCCAATCGAATTACGGCTGGTAAAAAGAAATTAATTCCAGATAATTTACTTCGTATGAAATAATGACAACCGAAATAAATAGTTTATCGCCCTAACAGAAGTAAAACTGCAGACTTCCATAAGTCTGTGGTTATCAGGCGTGAATCTATACTTCAGAATAGTAAAAAAAGTGAATTTGTTCATTATTAGCAGTACTTTCCTTACAACATACATGAGACAGAAATGTATAAATGTAGCCGCGCTAAATTAAGCGAGCAATAGTGGAGTCAACAGTGATCTAACGAATACGAATAGTTTCCATAATTCACATGCATAAAAAAGCGCTGATAAAATGAATGAACAAGGAACCAACTCAACTCCACCCACTAGAAGTAAGAACTGTAAAATAAAATGTGTGTTCGATAGAATGAAGCCAAATTAAAAAAACTAGTAGCCACGCTGATCAAACATTTCACGAGTCAACGGAAAAACAACTCTCCAGTTGAAGTTTCACATCGTAATAAAAGTCGTCGTTGCTAACAATGATTACAAAATAAATTTAGAAACAGAAAGGATCGTGTTGTAGAAAAAATGAAGCTGACAGAAAAAAGAAAAATACCTTAATTCACGTTTACTTACAGTCATAATAATTTTATGCTCTAGACCAATCAGTATTTTCAGTTAGATACCCGATTCAAGAAGGTCTTAGTAGTCAGAAAATATCTGAATGAATGTACAGATTCTACTGAGAAATGTTCTTCAAAATTCAAAAAAAATGCATTTCACGCACTCTTCCTTTTCCTCAAAAGTTACTAAATTTGGTCTTCGTCCTAAGCACTTCTCAAACAACCCTGAAAAATTGAGCAAAGAATTCAAAGAAAATCAATGCTAGAGTGGCGTACACCATTAGAGTAAGTGGTACAGAGCCATTCAAGTCTGGCGAGAGAGAAATCTGCATTTGAGTATTTTCTTTGAACAAGACTATTTTCATTTATCTCTGTAATATATTTTCAATCGCAAAGAGAAAGAAACTTTTCGGATGAAGAATTGCTTGGTGTGTTTACGGCCGTTTCAGTGTGCCGATGATTCATGCTCGAGGCGAGCATGGAACCAGTACGTTCACAGGTCAAAAACTAGTGAAAAAATCGTCACTGTAATAACGTTTGATAATAATATTGGGTTGTCCAGATATTTCTTGCCGATTTTTAGTAGTTCATCTTTCAATTTATTTTAGATCATAATTGAGTCAGAAAAATAGGATTTGACTACTACTCCATTTAGAGCACAGTTCAACATGTATCTTTTCGAGGAAGAAGGTTTCAGATCCGATAGTTTGCATAATTCGGTAACAATATAAAATGGGAAATAGAAAATTTGATTTCGGCATCAGAGGCTTTTCCATTTCAATAAAGAAAAAAAATGCCTCAAAAACAATCAAAATAGTATCCGCAGTTTACGGTGATGATTCATTATCCGAAAGAACTGCACGGACGGGTTCGCCGGGCTCCGAGCTGAAGATTGTAGCCTCGTTGATAAACAGCGATCAGGCAGACCATCCTCTACAGATGATGACTAAATCAGAGTTATTAATTGAGAATAACCCACACTGCACAACCCGAGAATTAGCAGAAAGCCTCAGCCAATCAAAATCCGCCGTTGATAAGCACCTGTTAGAGCTTGGGCTTACTAATCGCTAAGAAGTTTGGGTGCCACATGACTTGAGTGAGAAGAACCTTTTTAATTACATTTCCATCTGTGATTTGCTTTAAAAGCGAAAAACAAACTTGCTTTATTTTAGATCAAATTATGGCAGGCGATGAGACATGGATTGTTAGCCGAAATGTTTAGAGAAAACGATGCTGGGGTAACGGACAAGAGACTCCCTTAACCACCCCACAAGCTAGTTCTCACCCTAAGAAAGATGTTCTTTGTGTCTGGTGGGATTAGAAATGAATTGTGTACTACGACTTACCAGAGAAATACTGATTACAACTGAAAAATTTAAAGCAGCAATTCAAGAAAAACGTTCAGCGCTTGCCAACACGAAATGCTTTGTTTTCCATCAGGATAATGCACGACCACGCGTTCCTCTGGAAACCAGACAAAAAGTGCAGAAGCTTTGCTGGGATGTATAACCCCCGCCATTTGTATTCACCAGGTACAACTCCTTCAGATTTCCCCTCATTCAGGTCTTTGCAGAATAGTCTTAATGGTAAAAATGTTAATTCCTCGGGTGACCTAAAAAAATACCTTGATAAATTTTTCGCCTGAAACCACTGCAATTCTGGGAAGAGGGTGATTTCAAGTTAAAGGAAAGATGTAGATGTATTGTGCAACAAAATAGTTGATATTTGTTTGATTGAAAATGTAAAGGCTTATATTTATTGACTTTTTTTTTCCTTCAAATTGGCCCAAGCATTCCGGACAACTCAATACATTCAATAGCGATCTGACCCACTAATTCTAACGCATCTTGAAAACGAAGTTATATTGAAAATATACACGACACACAATACAGATGCCACTATACATATATGATCATCAGTCCCCCCAAAAAAGAGATCACAATACCGAACCTATAAAAAAATCCAGACCATTAAAGACACCTGATATAATTCTTCTTTACAAATACATGATCTACTACGAATTGAACGAAAACGTGAATTGATTACAAACTTTCCAGGGTACTTGAATAGGACGATTATTATCGCTTATTATGGTAAATACCAGCCATTGAGAAAATGTGATTGTAGAGTTCAATTTCACTTCATAACTGAGACGAGTGCTCACGTTGTTCCGGTCAATTCAATTTGATATTTGCTACATGGAAAGACGTGATACAATTGGTAGCAATTTTTTTTCAATTAAACAATAATCAGACATTTTAAGTCGATCAATAGAATATCGCGAAGAGCTCAGCGACATCTTCAGCATAATGTTCAAGATTTCACGGTCTCTCCGGATGTTCTCCTTTACTCGCCGGTCTTATATTTATGGGCAGTTTATCGCCAGTGAGGCAATATGGGAGAACATGTCTCGCATGCAGTCGTTGTTGCTTTGCAAGTCTAAATCTTCCTTCGCGCTAGAAAGAAGATTGTTGAGCAGCGCTCTATCGTTTCTTTACAACAGCCATCCCTATGCTAGTGAGATGCAATAATTGACGAGGTTCATTTGTTTCGCCTTCCAATATCGAGCAAGAAAGAACGACAAGTTCTGCATGAGCATTCTTGAGCTCATTTTGTACGCATAGCGTCAAATGGAAGTCTGTCAAACAAAGAGCAGGCACAGTCAGACCAGTCCATACGCGCTGAAATAACACGAATAAAACGTATGTCTGAGTCGCAGCTACATTACACATGCATGGCGAGGACCGCCCTTTCGTTGCAATGCTTTGTTCTCGGAGTCCTGCTTCATTTCTACCCGGCTGTTTTAGCCTCAAATCGCCGGCATCCGAAAGGCGTTGCTCAGAACACCGCGCGTTCAAATCTGAGCGCATCTCTAAGGGTAATCTGATGCTCGAGTCGACAGCGTCCATGCCCTGCTTGCACCAAAGCCCTGGTTCCGGCATTCGTGCGCCACATCGCAATGCCGTGCATGCTTTTCAGTAACGTTCTCTGAAGCTCCAAACGGACACTTGGCCAGGCACCCCCTCTGTATGGCCGACAACAGTTCCCTAGATATACGGAGACGAGCACGGTTTTGTGCGGCAATCATGGAGGTAGTTGAAAAGTTCATAGATTTAGATGAGCATTGGTTTTGTATAGAATGTTTAAATTATTGTAAGTTCGAAATGAAATACCAGTGGATAATCATTATGTAAACAAGTTGTTCAGTTTATAGGTGCATAGCTACAAAACAGTTCATTACAATATTTGCTCACTTATCACAGTAGAGAAAAATGTGTAATAATTTAATACAGAGCTCATAAACATAGCTACATATGACAGTGATTCTAATTTAGAGGAATAGGAAACTTCACATGCGTTTATTTATATAACGATTACCACTTTTAAAAATGAAAAATTCATTGCAAGAAGAAATTAAACCAACTTTCATCAGTATAACCAAAATAGATGTAAAATAAGTAGTGGCAGTAATATATGTAAGTAAATTGAAGCGCTGTAGTGACTGTACTATACGTCGTGCGGAAAGAGAAGGGACCATTTAGTTTATGAACTCTAAAGAACGGGAATCCATACAGGAACCGTTTTCCCACACAGGATACCCTGCGTACCGAAACTTTAATTTATGAATGAAGAGGAATAAAGTACAAAAAAGGGATAGCAAACAAGGTGTAAAAGCTGAAAGAGGCAAAATGGGCGAGAAAGATAGATGTCCTGAAGGCCTATCTACAGCCAAGGAATTTAAAACAACGTTTAACTCCTACAGCAACAACATCGCAGGTTAAAATAAACTGACACACCCGTTACATTTAATGTCACGTGACTAGAGCACGGCACTTATTAATCATATATCAGAAGAAACATTAGTGCAATGAGACATTTATTAGAAAAAGAAAACGAAACCAGGGCAGGCGAGCAGACTGTGCTCTGTGTAGGTGTCAGGGGCGCTATAATGTAGAGGCCAGTGTGTCACCAGTCGAGCCCTGTTATTGCTCCCCTAACTCGCGCCTAAACTTGGCGCCGTTTGCACGGAGCAGTGCACAACTACATGATGTACGGAGCTCCTCCATGCGCAGCAGGCAAGTTCCAGAAGACCAGCACACTCGCAACGAACGAAGAAATAATAGCACCCTAATGGGAGAATAGCAACTGAGAAACAGATTGCATCGCAACGCCCCACTCAATAAATGTTCGCGTGTGAACTGAACAACCAATGATTTTCTCATCGGAAGGAGAGGAGGTTTAAAAAAAAATCATTTTTTCGTACTGAGGAAGAACTGAAGGAAATTTTAGTATAAATTACGGAAATTAATTAACATTTGGAGTGAATACGGGTATAATGTAAATGAATTCACAAGATGTATCACCAAGAGTATTGTTGTGCAACACAAGAAATAGACAGGAAAGAAAAAAAGTATCTTTTGTCCCGCACACGCAATCTGGCGCTCAGTTACTGAAGAAATGCAGGGGCTCTTTGCAGCCAATTCTCATTAGCCATCGGCTCGTGGCCGACGACGAAGAATTTCTATCCTGACAATTGATCGGTATGTTACGCGAAGTTTCATCACTCTGAAGATTTTACTAAGAAAATTTAAAAATTCATTGAAATTTTCAATTGATTAATGTCGTGTATATCTTTTTATTGCCCAATCAACATGTTATTTAACAAAACAGAAATCGAATGACACGTGTCGTAGATCGTACACCCCTGGAACGGAAGTGAGACTTGGCACTTGCAGTGACACCAAAGTTGAGAACCACAACGCTGGAGTTCTCACGCCAGCGACCTTAAGCGCAGCATAAGAGAATCGTTTGAAGTTCAGCTTAGCATTAGCCAGTGCGTCAGTAAATAAATTAAATCTTAGTCTCCCAACACACTGTCAAACGTCAAGCTGTGTGAATCAACACTAGTAGAAAAGAACGTGATTTAAGATTCTTTTTTTTTATTCGCACACAAATCTCTGTTGTGCAGTATTAAACAGAAAATCATCAAATAAAGTATGAAGAATAGAATTCAAATTAAGACTGCTTCATATGACAAAATGCATCAATGAATAAGTAGAATATCTTATTCCTTGTCATATGGAAAGTCGTTAATGGGACGTCGTGTGAGACTGAAACGAATGTTCATGCCACATGAGGCACAAAACTAATGAAGTAGATCCATCCGTAAAATTGGCGTCTTCAAAGCGCAAACGCGCATTTTAAATAAATGATTTTGATTGTTACCAAGAAAACCTTAAATGAAATGTAAGATTTTTGTGGCGTAGATAAACAATGCTGAAAAATATGTTGCGGTACACATTCTACAAAACAGTCCCCTGAGAATTTACGGTTGAAATTTGAGTGCAAGGCTCCGCACGGATTACATGCCAAGAGCTCAAAAACATTTGTTTTCATCGAGTTTTATAACAATATTAAGTGTACAAGGAAATGAATAATTTTAACCGGCAGAGATAAAAAAAATACCGTGCACATTTTCAATGGCTTACTGTTAATTCATGATTGAAATACGGCGTTTCGCAATCTTTAGAAAATGTTCCGTAAATTTAAGTCACGAATATAACCTCTGCGCTATTGAACTTGTATTCAAATGTACTCGTTTCAAGGCCGTTTCTTGCAAGGCTCTCGTCAGAACACTATTTCTGTTTGGGATTTTCTTTCATTTTCCAAATTTATGCCGTTTTATTTTCGCACCAAGCCTCCCCAATGTATAGAAATCAAATTTAAACACAATTGGGATCTCAGAAATAGAAGGCCTTGAATTTTTCCTCACGTAGTTTCTCATCCAACGACTTTTTTTAGTTTTTCTTGCTAGGGAATGCCGCTTCAATTACGGAAGTGACAATATTAAAACTCATGCAAGAATCTCATAACTACTCGGGAAGTTTTGATTTTATGTAGTGATACATCCAAATCCACATGAAATTTTAACTCTATTTGATAAATATATAGAGTCCTGTGTCCATATTTTAAAAGTGTGAAACAAACATATTAGTCTAACGGTCAACGTATCCTACTTTTTTAAAATTTTCTCAAAATTCCCACCTACGAGTGAAAACTGAGTGACAATAACTTAATTCGAAATCGATATTCCATTGTCCAAGTCATATGAATTAGGATGGTGTAATGTTCGGTCACAATTACAACACATTTTTATGATAGTTATTTTAGGGGAGATGAGGCGTCAATATGAATGAGGTGTCATTGAGATGTCAGTACCTAGTAACCTCACTGAAAAACACACACCATAAACAAACTTTCAGTGATGGCTGCGAATAAAGGGATAAAAATATCGTACAGGAATTAATTATTCATAACCATCATAGAAGAGGAAGCTGTTATTTAACGAAAACTGTTTGGCAGCCGGCACTGAAACATGAATCTTCTCGAACGGTCAAAAATAGAAGCTATTTTTGAGAAGAAGTTTCCCATACAACGAGGAGAAAAATATTTATTTTATAAACATGAAATAACCTGCTTCGTAACTGAACGCAGTTGTCAAAAAGGGACGAGTTCAAAACTTGGTTAATATTCCGCCGGGAGCGCAGCTGCTCATGAGGCTTTAGAACGGCAGCAGCTTAATTACTAGGCATGGCAAACGCTGAAATAAAACCTATGAATCACTCTCACAAAAGAACGGGTTCCGATGAACCTAAAAACCAAACTGATTGCTCTCGTAGATATAGTTGCAGAAGTATATAAATTCATGTCAGAACATTTGAGTGACAACGATAGAGTTACTCTGATATTGACAGTCAAAACACATATTTTAGAAGTTAAAATCGTTTTCAGGACTGATCCGTTTCTAGCAGCCTCTCATCTACTCGATCTTCTTCACAGGATGTTTCATGCACAGAAATTTCCCAATACCCTCAAAACATTTTCCTCAAATTCACACTCAGTAATTTGTTTAACATATGCATCATGCATACAGCAGAGAACTTGGCATATGAAAGTTCCCTCCAGTTAAAATATCAGATTTACCCTGGCGAAAGAAAGCACTAATTCGACCAGGCGAGCCAGCAGGTGATCAAGAGCTCGACAATGCTTCTTCTGACTTGGAAGTTGGCGGGCGAGTTGGGCGCTCATCGCAGGAAAACTTTGGCAGCGCAAACTTGGCATCGCTAAATGATTTCCCGCGGTGGAAAGATCGTGTCAACTCCGACATCGCTGAGAAAGACGCCCGAACTCGGACAAATAGTGTGGGCCACTTGCAATGGGCTGCGCGACAGCTGAAGTATGAAGAGGTATGGCCTCTGCCACTGAGCGATGCCATGGAACTCGGGCACTCGTCGGAAGATCTCAGACCAAAAGTTTAATGATCTTCACAAGAGAGAGAAGGACGGCCAGCAGAAGATATATGACCGAAAAAAAGCGCGGAAGATGATGCACGAGCGCAAAGTAGTGAATGCAAAGGGTAGCTATGGGACTTTGACGTAAACATATGAATGAACTGTAAGAACTCTCTGCACATGACTCTTGGAATTCTGGATGAAATGATGCAGAAGCTTCGAGGGTGGTACTCGCTGTTGAGTTCGAGGCTGCTACCAATGAATCCAACAAAAATTATATATTGTATAATATATTATATAATATATTAAATAATATATTTTCGATACTTAGAGAAGAAAATTTAACAAAGGTTATGTACGAACAAGAGCGATTGGCGCATGGGTAACGTTTTAGCTTTCTAATAAATTCTTGCAGAACTTTTTGCATAATGTGCTTAATCTAGAAAAACCCAGATTCAAAATGCGTTCTAGGCATTTGGGCTCCATGGCATTGATTTGAGCGGTACGTCTTTTAATTCTTTTAGTTTTCATTTTGTGTCTTAAAAGTGGACAAGGATTTCAGATACTCTTTGATAAGAATCTAACAAATAAAAAAAGTTTTTTCGGTTATTCCATTCTAGTCCAATGACGCCTAAACATACACCTTATGAATTTCTGACAAGATAAAAACGGCTGATACACTGCATCAGTAAAGGTTTCTTCACTAATTCTAAAACAAGGTGGTCAATGGAAAAGTCTTCAAGAAATCTACAAACCACAGCCGTCATGACATGGAGTCTCATGAAGAAAAATAAATGCAACAACAATTTATGGCAGTACATGGAAGGATAACAGTCCGTTCTCAAAATTCCACTTTCATTTTTCGATATGAATGATTTAACTCCCCATAAAGTGACGACGAAGATTTGAATGAAGGTACTGTACGAACTTTTCGAAATTTCAAGTTAAAAATATTACAAGTGAACTCAAATATGACTTTGCAAAAGCGTCATGCCAAGAAGTGGCTGCAACCAAAAGCTGATGCAAGCATCAGTGTTTATAAAATGAGCTGCGCCTAAGAGTGCACACCAGCGCACAGTTACACGTACGCCTCGCTCTCCCCTGAAAACGTGGTATGAATTGTATCAAAATGTTTCGAAAATATCAGATCTGCCCACGAGCGCGGGAGGTACATTAATAAACTGTAACCAAATCCGTTAAATAAACACCACGGATCAGTCTAGCGAAGATTTCATCGCTGAAGTTGCAAATCTGAACACGCACAGGCCTGATGATAATGAAGGCACTTCTGTGCTAAACTTCAACTGTACAATGCGTAAGTCACGTAGATTCAAGTACACACAGGTATTTAAATCAGAACATAATTATGAACTGAACTGAACGGAATTAAAGTGTATTTCATATCAAAAAAGACAGTTTAGCCCTAGTCATATACGTATGTAACGTAATCATGACAGCGAAAGCTTCTAATAGAAATAAAATGCACATCAACAGAAGAATCGTAAAGTCCAACTCATTTCTGTTATGCGGAGAGCACAATGAGGCTTTCATTTTGTCCGGAGAAGTCTGAAGAATGTTCTCTTGACATTTGCTAGCGATGGTTGGCGATGTGATGAGCAAACTGCACAGCTCACAAGCCAATGAAAATCAAATGAAGGCAACCGTCTTGTCACAGATGTGCAATCTGGCCCACGACGACTTGTTAGAAAACTCAAGCTTCCGAGTGAAATAATTAACGTCGTGAATTTTAATTCCACCAACTGAAAAGACGAGCTCAAACCCAAGGAATAATTAGCACTTCAATGGAAGTCTGGCTCGGAAACACAGAGGAGCTTCCTCAAATATCCTGAGGGTTGGTTATGTATTGAGCCTGTGCGATTCGTTGAATTTGTACAGACTCGAAGCTCAATGCAAAGTTCAGGGAGCACAGACAAAGAAAATTCAACCCATTCTATGAATGTCATACCAAGTAATGGAAGTTATGAAAGGCCGCATACCACCAAACTCTTCGTAAGGTTGAAGAGCTGAAGAAATTGGCTCATGAAAGAATGAGAGTCAGTAGTTCTCCGTCAACATCTCTCACGGCCATGGATAGCAGCGCTGTCGGCACGCACGATCGGAGTAGCAGTGTACGAATATTTTGACGAGTCTCAAGTACGTAGAGTGGCTTATGACTGAATGAGGCCAGCGACGAGTGAGAGATGATGTAACAATCAACTTGAGAGGCTTTTTTTTAGGAAAGTATTTATAGCTTATTTAGAAAAACTCGTAAATGGGAACTAAATGCCAGATAAATAAATGGAACATCAAAACCATTAAAATACATTTTAAATTTGGTCAAAAAAAGGCACACTAAGTAAGTACTGGAGGACAAAAATAAATGAAAGGCATACATACCGAAGCGAAATGAATTTTATGTACATATTTTAAAACCGGACATTTTTGGCGATGACATAAAAACACTGTGGTATCAATATCCCAGACTTTCCAATGATCTTAACCGAGTTCAATTAAAGTGATCAAATAAAACAGGGTAAATACCAAAACGAAGTACGTCAAAACCGTACTCACCTTTACTTTTCCGGGCTCTTTTAGCTGCAGCAGCGCCGTGCTGCTGCTGGCGTTCATCATTGAGCGCATAGTCTTCCTCAGAGTCGCTGTCCAGTCCTCCAGAGTCGCCCAGGCCGCCAGATGGGGAGCGCTTCATGTAGCGAGCCCCAGGCAGCTGGGGCTGTTGGGGGCCCCCATTGAGGTTCATGTCTCTGTAGGCGGCGCCCCCCGACCGAGGGGTTGCGCCAGGGGTGCGCTGGTTGCACGAGCCGCTCTGCCCGTCCATGTAGCGGGGCTGATGCACCCCAGGCTACCCGCTCCCGAGCATCTGCGCACCACAAAAATTTGACCATTAAACCCTAAAAGAAATAAGTCATTTTTTTAAAGAAACGAAATATTATGTAAATATATATTCATGTTTCTTGTGCTTATGCGGTCATTCATCCTAGTTTTGAATAGAAGAATAATAATGTAAGACTAAACTACGTTGATTCCATCGTTCCACCGTTCGAACCCTGAACATTACATTAGGGTTAAATTTGCGTCATAGGATCAGTAGATTTAAGTTATGGTAGAATTGAAACCTTTGCTTAGGAAAAAGGAAATGGGGAAATATTCATCACCTTTGGGAACGACGACGACTACAGATAATTAATTAACAGTTTAATTTGGGTAATCTTAGTGCATATGCAAAGATATTCACTTTACCAACCTTCCAGCGTATAGCCAACCAACACTTCATAACATTTTTGCAATGCAGTGTCAGACTTGCGCCATGATTCTAAACATTGAGAAAGTTTCGATAGTTTACGCACTGGTTCCGTAGAGTAAAATGCATCGAACCTGAGAGAACTTCGCGCGAGACCTGTGGCAATGAGCACCAGTGAGGGACTTCATAAGCGAGGACGCACTGTATAACAGTGTCATTTCAGGGTTGCTGAAAGTTTCAATATGAGGGTGCTGAAAAAACTTTTGACAAGCACTTTTACTATGAAACAATGAGAGCGCAATTTGATAGTCTGTGGTCTCAAAAGACGGTCATGAAAATGGATAACTCAATAAGTGAACATCCTAGCTGTCTGGGAGCGTTTTCGGCAATCTGAGTCACATTAAATATGATTCCTATCAATACTATGCAAGGTACAGACTGACAGGCATTACAATTTTTCTCGGGTACTAGCACTGAACAACGCGTTTCCAAGTAGGACATGGCTCTTTCAACCTTATAACTTTATTAAGTAATTTGCTGATCACGTTTAATTCGTTTCGTGTTTTTTAAACAAATGGGACCCCAGAGACTTGTGGGATACAGAAAACAAGAAAAAGAAATTTTAGACTACAGAAATTTAGAGCTTAATTAGCTAAAAGATGATGAGCTTTGAGCCACGACCAACATAAGAAACAGAAATGAGTTCACAATATCATTCGAAAATAAATCATCATTCACCAAAAAAAAGTGAAAATATTTTTCCTCTTTCAACTTTTAGCCCCGGATACATGTAGCAAAAGCATTTCGAGCTCTCAAATATAATCTCATGTATTTTGCTCAAAAACAAAGCTGGTAAATAAAGCGTATGGTTTTTTAGCACAAAAATCCAATATCAGGGGTCCAGCAAGAACGCAGCCCCACGCAATGACATAAGAAGAAGGAGCCCTCATTCCTAGATCTCTTCTCCATTGTCACAGAAAAATGGCAGGGATTTTCAGCATTGGAGATTTTCTCGTTAGGCGCACTTTCATAGCTCAAACATCTCCGTTATTATCGATATCGAGTCTGGTTTTTCGTAAACAAGTCAAAGGAGAGCGCGCGCGAGAGAGGGCACCATTGAATAAGAGAGCTTGCAAACCATTCTCGATATCGGCAAAACGCCGAGCATCCTTTAGGGCACGTCATCAATAAGGCGCCTAAGTGCCTGACAACACAAATACTTATAGGCACTTGTGCCCCTGTACTGGAGGAGTCTTTCTACAGCAAACAACGATAGAAATATCTTCAGAATGGCGCCAAATATCAGCTTTGATGACTAAATTTGCATGCCCCGCAGCCATTTGCCTGAGATAAACGATCTTGTTGCGACATCGAAGATCATGTGGGATCTACGAGAGCTTGACTTACTCTCAAACAGTCATGATCCACGAGAGATGTAAATACCTACTGAATAATTCAAGCGCGTTGATACTTTAGAAAATGATACAGAAGGACGCACATTAATTTACCCAGGACGTGCACAGGGTTGAGATCAGAATTTGTTATAGTCGAGCGAGGCAGAATTTCAAGAAAGGGAAGCAACCATAGTGGGTTAAATGCGTAATGGAAACATCGTTTTTTCGAGCAGATCTCTCATGCTAATAAGCAATTCGTCCCTTTTAAATTGATTATATTTTCCAGTATTCATTGAAAAAAGTAAAAAATAAATCGACATTTATTGATCGTAGAATAGGAAACCATTCTTTAAGAAACGCTTAAAGAACCGGAACATATAGATTTCCAATCAACCACGGGGTAGGAGGGGAGTTACGGCTATTCATTCGTTTGTAGTTATAAAATAAATAATAGATGTCCAATTACAATTAAAACTGCTGGTAAATACAGCAGGTTTGCACTTTTGAATTCGTGTCTTAAAAAATAATATCAAAAATTATCAGCGACGCGAAATGCTTCATTACAATAGTGCACTACCAAAATAGCCATGCAATACATGGATTTGTTTCTGCAATGAGATACATCAGTTCTATCAAAATTTCCATAAGCCTAGTCAATAAACCTGTCCATTACAATGTCCTTATTATAAGTAGCTCGGGAATTTCTTGAAGCGGTTTTCAAAAATATAACAGGATTTCGGTAGTGAGAAAAGCTGATTGTGTATATTTTCTCAACCCTCATGTTCATAAACAATCGTCGCTTCGCGTTAAAGTGAATGTTGATTCGTCAGATTGAACAAGATAACTTCATTGCAATGACAAGAGAGAATTGGGCGTTAGGGTTTTGCACCTTTCGGAGAATTACTTTCAGCGATCTCGACTCAACAAAGAGAATTCATCGTTGCACCAGGAAAGTAAGGATCTATGTACTGAATCCTGTCCAGGACTAGGTGACTGAGGTTCCTGTCCCACATCATGATGGTCAAGCAGAGCTTTAATTCTGTTAGTTGCTTTAGTGTGCACAGTGCCTGCATGAATTAGCCGATTTATCATTTGGATGCACAAGGCGACGTATTGATTTTGCTCTGAAGCATGATCTCGCCACAAATATTTGCCAACGAGCATACAAATCTGGCTGGTTGAAAATGTTAGTTTTTTCTTCTATATGCCTGGGCATAGGACAGCTAAGGAAAAATAAAACTGCAGGAATTTACGTAGCTTTTGAGAGCACTTATTTCCATCAGTATACTTCAGGACGCTACGACTCGTTTCACCATGTCGCTCTTGAACTTTTAGCAAAATCTTCATGTTAAACGAGATTTTAAATTACAGCTGAGAAGGATTAGGTTTAAAAAAATCATACGCCCGACAGTAATTAGTAAATAAAGTAAAAAATTTAAAATTCGCATAGCCTCTTCAGGGGACTGCAGCAACTCTCGCACATTTCACGATAACAACAACCCCAACAATTCTTTGCGAAATTTGTTAGTGTCGAAGGGACTGCAAATTTTCAGCGGCCACTCACAACATTTGCTGGAAAACAAGAGTCACTGTCCGAAATTAAGGAACAATTCCTGCCTCCAGGAACGAGTCGCAGGAGCCATGACAATTTCTCAAATAAACTACCCGACCCAAGAAAAAACGCGTAATATAATAGCATAACTGAACGTCAATACGTATAAAAAAAGGAATTTCCTAAAACCACTACCAGGAGCTTTCTGGGGCAATTGTCAGAAATTACAATAAAATTTCTGCCAAACTGTGAAGTTTTTTAGAAAAATTCAAAGTTACCATTGAGGAAAGCATTGCTGAACTCATTATGAGCTCTTTCATTTTCTCATAAAGCATAACTGTCTCACAATCAAGCCATTCATCTCGTGGTGGCTCACAGTTTAAATTAAAAAGAACTTTATGATGCGAAACTTCAAAGTTACCGAGATCTCATTACAATTTTCATTAAAGAGAACAAGAAGTCATCCAAAAGAGGCACTTCAGGGAAGACATTCGCGCCTGGCGAAGACGTCGGCCTTTCGCTTCAGAAACAAAGAACGGCTAGCCGCCTTAACCAGAGACTCTGCAGAGGCTTTGAAGAGGCTCCCTGCATGGAGAGCCTGCTTCCGAAAAAGTAAGTTTTGCGCCGTCGTGTACACACAGCCGACACATGCAGACTACAATACTTCTCGGCTGCACTCCACTGAAGCCCAGCTACAAAACTAGGAACGCTATTTGCCCAGCAGAATTGGCAACCGTTTTGGGATTAGAACATAGCTCTTCGAGGCCAAAATAAGCCGAGAATTATTTTCTACATGCGTAATTCATTTTAAGGATGATGAACGATCAAGGCAGATACTGATGCAAGGGAGCCTCTTCCATCTGAGAACTTTAATTGAAAACACACCGGGAATTCATCTATTGGGGTAACTAATCCCCATTCACATCAAACGAAAACAAGAAAAAGGTAGGAAGGTTTAAGGGGCGCTTTTAGTGTCGGAAGGGCGATCAAAAGGAGCAATTAGCAGGCGCAGCGGCGGCAAATCCCCTGATAATCAACAGCTACGCAGGCCTCAAACTCTTACGAAAGGACCAAAAGGTAGCTCGAGGCAGCCGCAAAATTTCGCAGCTTATTTAAATTCAACCCTCTTGGAGCAAGCAAATGATTGCTCTCTACTTTTTCGCCTTTTTCGCTGTGTTGAACAAGAACGTTCTTGATAAGGTTGGGCACTTGATATTTCGGATCTTGTCAGTGTTTAAACAATAGCTGTTGGTAGAAATGCAGGATGATTCTCCGTAAACGTACCTACGCAAGTACTAAAATAATAAAATAAAATTCAGAGACAGAAACCATCAAGAAAATTTAGAATAGGTAACATAGCTCCAGGAAACAAATCAGCCAAATTAGTTAACTTTCATTGAATCCTCCCTTTCATTGATAAAAGTCCAACGAATACTAATGCTTATTCAAGTCTGATGACTTTCATGAGCCGCTGGTCGGCCCAAAAGAGCGCTGAAGCGTGCACTTGCTGAATCATTGCAAATGCATGACTAAAGAGCGCGTACAAGAATTTCATCCAAGCATTATGAGCCTTTTATGGGGCCTCAGTAGATCACAGTGCAGAATTTAACGCTTACAGAATGTGGCCTCACAACGGGAAATATTTTATTGTATAATTTTTTTCCATATTTCCGGTACGTACCATTCGTGTATTTCAGAATTATCAAGAGTGACAGGTTATTTTGAATATAAACTCTTTTATGACTCATAATCTTTCTATAGTTTATAATTCTCGAAAAAATTAAATGCTGAAATTTTAAGTTCATTTTTTTTTGTTAACAGCTAGTAAAAAAGTTCGGCTGCCAAAGTGAAATGAGAAGGTACAACAGTATTTAGAATTATTAAATTTATATTTTGTTCACGAACTATAACTCCAACTTGAAAATGATGGTCCTGAAATAAAAATCTACACATGCTTCATTCTTTTAATAAGGTATGTATTTTTATCGTGGTCAAACAAGTGGCTACGTACATCAGTAGTAGAGAACTAGAGAAGTCGACTCGGATCATCAATCGAAATAGTGTTCCAAATTCTGAAAGAGAAGTCGTTCAACACGTTGCAATAAGCCCTTTCAAAAATTATACAGGAGCCCATTCAGATTGACTTTGATTCACAGATATGAAAACGAAGGAACAAATTTCGCACACCATTACTACATATTGCCTTACCAGTTATTTTGCACGAGCAGGAACGACGTTGTCGTTAAAAATAGTTCCTCTTATCAAAATATTCGGTGAGTTTGAGCGTTTGAATTTATGATCGAACGTTTTATAGATTCATGAAAAGAAATGCGAAATAAGTTTACGATGCACCGATTCTGAGCAGAAATTAATTGAAGATCATTTGTTCACTACAGCTCAACGCAAATAAAATAAACCCTTTCACAAGAAGTGACTATTTTTGTCGCACCTTAACTTTTACAGTAATGATTGCTCAACGTTCAAAGCTCATCAATTCATGATTTACTGTAGGCAACACAAGATACTCGATAAAAATTTTAACTACAGAAGACTGGATGCTTACATTGTAGCCAATAGTTGCTATAAAAAAATATTGACACTCAGACCAGTCTGATTCCGTAAAATAATATCATCAGGGAATGTCATCTGAAACTATAAACTGCATAATTTAAATTACATAACGAAATTGCAGTGGTAAAACACACATTTCTAAAACAAAAAAGCAAAGACCAACACAAAATTAAAAGATCCTACATAGTCAACCGGCAAATAACAAGAAACTGTACATTATGGCCAGATGGTTCGATCGAGATGTAACGGTACTGAAGTACGGTCTGAATTTAATGCCGTTTTTTGCGTAGACTCAACAAGCAACGTAATACATCTTAGAATTCTGAAATCCTTATACATATGCAAAAATAACAACGTTATATTCAGACCTTACCTCAGTCCCGTTACATCTTAATTGTACCATCTGGTAAAAATGTAGTCTTTTTGTTATACGCAGGTTAACTATGTAGGAACTTATTAATTTTGTCTTATTCTTTACTTTCGTATTTTAGATATGTGTGTTTTTACCACTGAAATTTCGTTTTGTAATTTACATTATGTATTTCATAGTTTCAGATGACATTTACTGATGTTATTTTACGAAACCAGACTGGTTTGAGTGTCTATATAATTTTTTTATGGCAAGACTGTGCTTCTTTTTATTCTCAGGATCATATTCCCTACTAATAAACCAATTGTTGCAATTACAGCCAATGCACAAATTCTATCCCTTATCAATGTGAAACAACTTTCAGCAACAAAAGATCCATCAATAGAAGTGATCCTCAGGTTTATGTTTCATGAAAAAAGTATAGTAATAGGTTAAAAATCTTACTCATTAACACATGAATCAAGAGACTGAGCCCCAGAAGTTAAAAGTGTACGTACAATTCGAGTTCTACCTTGATTTCAAATTCACATGTTACTCTCATTTCATTAAGTTATATCCTAGATTCAGAAATGAAGCAGTCACCACTCACGGTATAATTTGAACTCACTAAGTGAGGGTAGCACACAAGTTTCCGCATTAATAACGCTTCCAAAGCTATAATACGCGGCCAAGTTGGAAGCGCACATCGATTTCTTGCAAGACGCTCGGGTGATGAATGTGGGCCGCGTACAGGACACAACCTCGGCTCAAATGAGCACAAAAGAAGAAATGGAGCGCACTCAACAGCACCAGAGGGACGAGCACAATAGCGTCTGCCGAGCATCCCCACCACAGCTTCGAATTAACGCTAAATGATTGCTAGCAGCAGACACCACTCACAGACTGGGGCCTGCCATGAACAATCTGAACGTAATACGTATCGAGGCCATGAACTTCTAGTCTGCGTTCACATATGTTGACTTATTTCAGAACTTGAGTACAGAAACATTAGAGTATTTTCCATTGAAGTACGCGCATTGCTCAACTGGCGAGTATTAGCGAAGTCGCATAATGAAGGTCCTTTATGACGTCATTCCTACCGCACCAGAAACACGACAATAAAATGGATCCGAATGTAGAAGCGACAGGCGCCATTATAGTAGTAGCACACTCGCACATTTTTTCTAGACCACTAAAAAATTTTCCGTACCTCGAGATATTAGATCCAAATTCGTATTATGGCTCAAAGTGTATGTACCCGTAGAGCAGAGGGGAGCGTGTGGAAGGAAATAGGACGACCCAGTGATAATAATACACCTATTTAGACGCAATGGGGAACAAATTACAGGCTCCGAAAAATTATTTCTGTTTGACTTCTGTGGAAACTAGAAAGGAATATCAATAAGGAACTCTCAATGTATTTTGTACTCTTAATACACTTGGAGCCTGAATAAATTTTATTTTAAATGTTTTGGTCTTTTTATTAGTCGATTAACCTGGAACTAGAAATTCAAGATTGTTCCCTTCATAGCAAGAATGAAGCGCTTGCGATAGAGAGTCGAGCAAATCGACTCAGAAAACTTCGTCATAAAATTCTAGTTTTTCAACTACTGACTGGCAGGAGTCCGGGCTACAGAAATTTAAATCCGTATCTATGAAAACAAGCAAGAAAAAGAGATGAATGAATAGCTTTGGTTCTATGAATACCCCTTGCACCATTTCTCTGACAAAGCTATTGTGATACATTTACTGAAAAAAGTATAGAGCATGTGATCCATATCGCATAACGATTCTTGCTGTAGCCAGCACTGGCAGTAACGCAAGAACATCTGTCGATGCAATAAAACACAATAAAAAATTACTAGAATATCTCTCACGAGTGGCAGAGGAATATTTGCAGCAAGGGGAAAAAACTGGTTCAACTACTGCGAATAAAAAAGAGGGAATTAGAAAATAACCAAATAACTTTCAGCAACACCTCATTTTTCCATCAAACAAAACGAAAGAGAGCAGACAAAAAAGAGGATAATTCAAAGTTAAATGCTCAGCGTTCATTGCTGTTATTGATTTGGTAGTGAGGCGAAAATCTAAGATGACATCAACAGTTATTAAGATGTGCATAATGAAGAGTCAAATGAGAACGACGATTTCAGAGGCACCAAAGCACTGCATGTAATGCTAAACCTTAAATAATGCAAGCGGAAGGGAGGTGTGTGGATTAAGTTAAATCCAGAGGCATAAGAAAATGAGGAATTTAAGATAGTGAAGCTTTCGTATTAGCTCAAAAATAACACCATTGTTGAAACTTGCGTTAAAATGTTCCTCGGTCGGACTCAATTGAGTCACATCGGACGTTTACGGGATTACCGAAGGACTTCGATTGAAACATGATCTTGAACTCACTCTAATTTATCCTCAACAAAAAACAACTTTCTAATTTTTTAAGAGAAAATTAGTGGTAAATGCACGCTAGCGCGCTGGGGATCTGTTCAAAATAAGGGGTTAGGACACCTAGCATTCGGGCGCCTCTCATGCAGCCGCTTAGTGCAACACAGCCCCAATGCAGCGCTCCTGTGGTCAGAAGATGGAATTATTATAGTTCAGTCCTAAATGTCTTATCTACAGCTAAGATAAATGTGCACACAAGCGGACTGAAAATGAACGCCTTTTCACGCAATATTTCGTTAATTAAGTCTAAAAATTGGCTTTTTTTAGGGTTAACTGAAGCAAGTGTTACCTTTTCATACTGAAATACTGAGATATAAAAAAAATCAACCCGGTATTGAAAGCAAAAACTTTGTTTTTCACAAATGTGCTTCATTGTTGCCTCAATGTACATATATATGGATTGCCACGTTTGTCTTCGATAACTAAAAATTGCAACGAAAACAACCTCAGTAGTGAACTTGGTCAGACAAATACTATATCCCCCTTATCCTGCTGCATTGCAATATAATCCTAATTGAATTGAATAAGAATACGCGAAACAGAACTCAAACAATTTTACAGCAAGGAAGTAATTGGCAACAATTTTTGGTTGATTTCACTCTAATAGGAGGTATTAAAGACACCGATAACAAAATACACTAAAAAAAATACTCATCAGTTGCCTAACAACCTTATGATTAAATGTTTAAAAAATTAAAGGAATGTGCTGAATTTAAGAATTAATGTCCATGAAACGGAAAATGGAATTAATTACCTGTTATAAAACACGGTATTAAATATCTGATTTAGATTGATTTTGAATGAGAAAATGCGCAGATACATTAAAAAAGACGTAGTGAAATTTCCCCCGAAAAATTTCACTTCTACTTGCCAAGGGTCGAGGAATCATTGTAGGTCGAGAGGATCTCCTGTAGACTGTTACTGCTCAATGAACTTGAATGTCACTCGTTTCTTAACGTAATCCGATGAAATAATCTCGGGGACGGATAAATTAAGACACCACTCTTCTGTATACTACTCATATCGAATCTGCACTACAAGAATATAGGTTCAGTGCAGCTGATTGTTGGCCAAAAACCAGAAGTAAGAGTGCCATTTGCACTTTCACGTCTATATCTCTTGCACAGAATGTACTGAAGTACAAATGAATTACAATTGAATGGACAGAAATACAAATACTGAACTCTAAGCGCAGAGCTCAGGCAGATTCCAACGTTAATGTTTTAATGCGCGCTCTCCCCAGTTAAACAGGCACCCCAAGTTTCGATGACCAGGGTACGTACCTCAGCCGCGAGAACGCGATCAAAGCATTAACGAAATCAACTGAAAATAATTTCAAAGACCATTTTCTTTCTGCTCAGTTCCAGTAGAACTGATTTGATCCACCGATTGGAGTCGTTCAGTCGCAATGGCAAAATGAGGAAAGAAAATTTTGAGAGGAAGCGTCTTCTTCCTTTTGCAGAGGACTGAGTGAACTAACTATATCCGCTCTCTTCCGCTCAGACAGTCAATTAGAAGCCGCTTCACTCGAGCTCAATACGGCTCACATCCTCAGGCCAATTACACATTGAAATTCTGAGACGGTAGGCCGAAGGGGCGTCTTTCACGAGCTCAGAGACTCTGCTCTGTGAATCCTAACGCCAGCTGGAGGGAGATGCTCCCCCACATGCCTTATGTGATTGAGATGGACACTTTCGTCTCATCGGCTTCCAATAAGACGTGATATTCTGCTTCGTTGTGACCATCAGCGACTCTTCAGTCGTGCTGAATGCTCTTCTGTGTTTTGTCATACCTAAAAGCAAAGTTTTGGACACCAGAAGAAAAGCAATTGCAGGAAATCACAAAAATGTAGGTAACAGCGTGTAAAATTTTTTAATTTATGATATCTAGGACAATTAGAGGTGTAAAGTCTTACGGCGTCGTTAAACGACTAATCTGGGATCAAATTGTCAATTAACCTCAACATATAATATCTGTAAGTTATGACAGCTTTCAAGAGAATTTTGTTACACATTGTCAAACTACAGCCAAAAAATATAGTTCGTGCATCGACGAGCAATTCCTAATTTCGGCTACGTCACTGTTATAATTGAAATGTACTTCAGCATTGCTTGACAAACGTTAGAAATAAAAACAAAACAAAAAAACAAACGAAAACTGTACGGGAGAAGCGAAATTATTTTTGGAGGATTCGCAAGAGCGGCATCGGGTAATGGCGCCTGGGTGAGACTGGCGTTCAGAGGAACGCCCGTCGCGCCGATCTGAGCCGTAAAGGGGGATCATATAGGCGAGAGGGCGACCGTAAAATGTTAACAGCAAGTCTGTATATCACGCACGCTGGCCGTGCACTGCTTTTCTAGCCCAAAACTCACAACTAAGTCAACAAGCTAGTCGATGATAACGACTAAAGTTGAGCTCAAAATGAAAGGGAAATTTGACTGAAGTGATAGATGAGCGTGGGTTCGGCCGACTCTGAAAGAAATTGGTACACTAACGTTGCTAGAAGCGCGAGTATTATGAGCTATGAAGAAGCTGAAAAAGCAAGCAAAGATTCCGCAGGGCTATGGGTCAACCTGAAGGTGGTAGATGTATCATCAAGAAAAGTTTCATGGTTGCAATCTAAAACATACGTCCTCGTTGTTCGTAAAATTTTGGGGTAAAACTATAATTGCATAATACAGGGTCAGGCAAAATGATCTGACACATTTGTAGGTTAAATAAAAGGCAAATGAAGTAAAGAAACAAAAAGTGTTTCTATTTTCGAAAAGTACATTTAATGCCATTTGTTTACAGGAATACATGAATCGCCCTCGATCTATTGAACGACTTGAAGATGAAATCGTCAAGAAATTACTGCCACTCCACATGAAATAACCCGCCGAGTTATAGATAACTTTCGTGAACGCCTTCGACAGTGTGTGGACAATAATGGGTCCCATTTGACTGATTTAATTTTTAAAACACAATGAAATAAAATGGCATTATATGTACTTTTCAAAATTAAAAACATTTTTTTGTTTCTTTACTTCATTTGCATTTTATTATACCTACAAATGTGTCAGATCATTTTGTCTCAGTAGATTACAATCAGTGACATTTTGAAGAAATTCGTATAAGTCTAGCAAACTTCTGCCGTGGTGAAATCCTTATGAAAATCAATTTAGTTGAAGAAAATGAAGCTTGTATCTTAAAAACGAAAAATAAATACCTGTATTCTTAAAAACACCATACAAGCCACTGTCAAGAACTCGTCGAGCTTAGGTTGCCTGATGACATCGGGAAGGAAAAGAGCCTCCTGAAGCCCCAGACACGGAGAACCCTTGGAAAAAGCGCAAGGCCAAGTAGAAGCACTGGGTGCGAGGGAAGAGAGGGCAGCTGTCCGACGCTAGACTTTACGACCCAGTCGAGTCAACAGAAGGCGCGAGGGACGTTCAAGCGGGGGAACCACACGGAGCCCAGACGCCGTCAACCTAATGTCACGGCATCATCGAATTATCACACTCGTCTGCTTTATGGGCTGTGGGCCCAGCCGAGCGATGCTTACGAAAATGAGCGCGAATGGGCGTGATTGGGGAAGAAGAATGGGTGGTTGGGTTCGAATTTGTACAAAATAGCAGAATATAATCATAAAGTACATGGGCGGACTTCTCGACCAGAGTGAACCTGTACGGTATGATGACTGTAGAACAAACTAAAATGGCCCTCGCTGCGGGTCAAGTCTTCAGATTCTGTTATAACGACTGCAGAGCTACAATTTAAGAACAGCTGCCTCAACAATTGCCCGATTTACGAAACACAATGCAACGGTGCACGTAATGTTCGCAGTTTGTAATTGTTACGAGCTGTGTCCTTGTACACGACATTCAGATGAAACATATGTGATTCAAGTCAGATCAAATGGCATGAATATCAGCGAACATCACACGGTCGAGGAGCTAGAAAAAGCATGTCAGTTTATGCACATCGTTATGAGGTGATCACTGACTGGACCCAAGAGCTGTGAAATTCAGGTCAAAGTTCCAGAAAGCAATGCAAACAAATTTGAAACTTTTCAAAATATTTCAAGCTGCAACAAGTACTTCAAACAAAATGTAAGTATTCTTCTGCGTAATAAAACAATCGTTGAGCTATTGGCCACAAATCACAAAAGGATATTGGGAAATGCAGCCACAACAGCATTGAAGGGTGATATTTTCATGAAATATATCGAGTGGTTGTTAAGCAAGACAACACCAAAAGAGGTGGCACCGCACAAAAGCCTCGCGCAATAAAGACTGGGTGAGGAAATAAAAGCAGGCACTGAAGCTGTGCGTGACCGGGGCCCGGACCTTTGTCCCCACAGTATTATTTGGACCACGATACGGCAATAGAAAACTGACTTGTTTATACGCCAACTCCAAGGGAGGTCATGGGGTTACCGACACGGGAGAGAGCAAAATGGCAAATAAAACTTGACAAGGAGGTACTTTTACGCTTCGTACACGAAGGCGAAAGATTTTAAAAGCTCTCTAAAGTAAACGTCAAGTAAACTTGAAAACATATGCGACAGGACATAGAATAACAGTAAAAGCGCTGCAGTGAGAAAAACATCGACACTCCGTAAAGAACGGAAAGCGAAAAAATATCCAGCGCAAACAAAAGGGGCACACAAAATAGAGCGACCGGATGCATGTTTAGGATTACAGTGACGAGCTCTCGATCATCTCGTGTTATTATTCCCAGCCCAGGACCAACTCAACGGAGTGGTCGGCAAACACACAGTATTAATGAAAACGTTGCTCAGAAAGACAAAGTAGTTCACGGCGTGAGTTGTTGCATTCATTTCAGTTTAAGTAATAGCTTTGAGTCTCAACTACAAACGTAACACCAGATTTTCTACTTCAATAGTTGACCCGCGCAGTAACTCCATGGGGATTGAGTAAGGCAGCTTTTTTATGTGAGGTAGTCTGAGCAGAAGAGGAGACTTACCAGCCAGTCCTATTGCGTCTGAGGTCAAGCTGCCATCACTTTGGATACGCATGACTTGAATTTGCTACAGGGCCGCATAACAGAATCGATCATTCTAACAACTGTGAACCGCTTATCTTATCAGATGTTCAATATTTTTCCGCTACGAAGGATTTAACAGATCTCTTTGGTTCACTCCGATACTGTCGGAAAATTTAAACCCCTTACTTCTCGTTCAGAATTAAATTTATACTTTTAAATCGTAATACATTTAAGCGCAATTATATTTTTAACTAGGAGTTTTGAAAAGCATCAAAATTAATGTCTAGCTAATGAAATGAACAGCGTTTCGGCGTTTAGCCATTCAATAAGATTTTCAGTGAGGTTGCATCTTTATGATTGTAGTTCAAATGAGTCTTTCTTCAGCAGCACAGAAATTCGAGCATGAATATAATTGAGCCTCTCTACCAGGAAATGATCTTTCATATATTAACACGAAACACACTTTACATGCACCCTATAGGTGCAAAATTCCTCGACATGCATATGCATTGGAGCTGTTATATTCAGCGCTTCTTAACTTCGCTCATTAATCAGGGAAGGACTTAAAGGACTTAGAGATTTTATAAAAGTGTGTCACGTCTTAGTAAATCAAAATCAATTCCCGATGACCAATAAAAGATATTAGTGATTGCAAGAATCATTAAGAAACCAAGTATGGTATGATCGAATAATGAATAGTCCAATTGAAATAATGACTAAGATTTCAAAGTCTGGTACTATGGCCAGCATCACACAACGTGTTACGAAGATAACGAGCATAAATAATAACATTAGCTACATTTATTCCATAAAATCAATTTCAACATATCTGTTTTTGTCTAAGCATAAATTTGTTATCGCAACAGAACAAAGTCGACGAAAAATACAAAACTTTCAAGTTTCATTAACCCAAGTTCAAATGTCTCTAATCAAAACATGCACCAATCCCCCGGACTTACGATAGACTTCAACGTTACACCTTGCAATTGAAAATCACTATATTTTTCAAATGACGTGTTAGTACGCTCAACATCATTCCTGCCACGACACTATTTGAATAATGGGTCAATAGAATGAATCATTTCCGTCATACAATTGCTACACAATGCTCATTGAATTGAAATATTTTTTTTCCCAATACTATTGCGCATATTACTTCCCACTGAACTGGATCTAGAGAGAAACAAAAAAAAATCAGTCTCCGTGCGTTGATATCAACCACTATTTCATATCTTTTGCATGTTGAATTTACATCTTCACTTTCGACTGAATCGCAAAAAAATTCTCCCGAGCGTAGGCAGTAGAGCCACCGCTATCCTTGAAATCTCTGAAACTTAAATTCAATGGGGGCGCCAATATTCATTCAATATAAAAGATTACCCGGCAAAATTTACTGGATTATTAGACAGGAGCCGTCGTTATTCCTGACGGATATCAGCGACCATTAAGCTGCTCAGGCAGTTCTGAAGCGTTTAGCTACGTACGTGGAAATCAGGTCTCATTCAACTTTTACTCGTTAAACGTCTCAAGATAACTAATAACAAACAACTAGCTTCGTAAAAAAATATGCGTTAAAATTAGTCGTACGTAATTTTAGCATCTCGAATGCTGAAAAACAAATGTTTGCTCATCCATTTCTACACGACGCTAATACATCACTGGTTTTAGCGACGAGGAATACAAGGAAGCAACATTTATCGGCAGCAACAAAAACAGCCCCCAGCAAATGAAGGATAAAGTAAGGTTTATGAAGCCCGACACACAAGCATCTCCCACTTAAGGCTCGACATGAGCCACTAATTTGCAGAGTTAATATAACACAAGACGCACGCAAGCTTCTCATACGGTGGCACTATCAATTATTCTGCCTGCATTCCCGCTTGAAGGAATGTTGATGTTAACGAAGCCGTCACGCTAGTGCCGGGCTCCTGCTGGCCGCAGGTCTCTCAGACCGGTTCCTGCACACGCTGGGATCCTCTTCCACTGGTCGCCATATGCTCGAGATGCCTGCCTCTCGTACGAAGGGGGCCAAAAGCTTGCAATGAATAGTCGATGAAAATGTGTATTATAATATCTAATAGGTTGGAAGAGATCGTAAATAAGATCAAGGCTTCACTAATCATTGATATTCGTTATGCATACATTATTATGACGTATCATCTTTGAACGTAAATATCTTCAGGAGTTCAAAAGAAATGTCAATTTAGACTACGAGTAGTGCATAGGAATCCTTGTATCAGACGCGGCTTGAGACGCAGTGTTTGCTTAGGCGGTAAATTACAACAGATGACCCCTCGCCCCCTCACCCCACAGACTCGCACACGGTCACCAAAGCAGGTGTTGACCTATTACCTCCACAATACAGTCCAGGGCTAAGAGTCGGTAAAATGAACTTTCGACTCTGACTTCTTCGAATCCAGGAAATTTAAAAAGTCCGACTCCAGCTTGTTAATAATAATGATTGGAAATAGTCTTATATACCAGCATAACCTGAGGGAATTCCATAATTTGAGAAAAGACAATTTCTAACAGCCCCATTCACTTCTGTACCATTTCTACAAAGGCCCGTGATAAACGTATAACAAATTTTCAGTTTCATTACTATGTGAATGAAATTATGTCGATACAAATCATACAATTTAAGTTTCTATATGTAAGTTTATTTGCACACTTAAATGAACAGTAATTTAGATATGATATGTCTGTAAGACCGTTTGTCGGACGGAGAACGTGACACACGTAGGTACGTAGACAGGGACAAGAGCATTAATATATAGATCATGTATTTTGCTATCAACCGTAATCGCATTTCATCACTCGAGCAAGTTACTAGGCTAATTTTGTGAAGTTTTGAATTTCTTTATGGTTATGAAAGTGGCTTCAGGTTTTCAAATTTCATTGAAACAATGGCTGATGATTTATATTAGCTATTAACAAACTTTGCAAATATTGGATCATAATCATCATGAAGCTAGGAAAGAATAAAAATAACTTCTATTCACTACTTTTTATTTTGCTTTAATCAAATTGAATTGAGGAGTCGGAGTCGGCCAATTTTTTCGCACTTCAAAACCAGAACTCGGGAAAGTAATCCGACTCCTCGACTCTAACTCCGGGTCCACAACCCCGCAATGGCCACCACATATTTGGCCGGGAGACCAGCCATTGGCTCCATTTCAATGACTCGTTAAGGAACATATTGGCCCAAAAAACAAGGCATGTAACTCACTTCAGAAGCAATAGAAGTGACGACACTTCCTATCCAGGCGACGGTAGAAGACGCAGTGCTCATAGAAACAAAAGGGACTGTCGTCCTTCATGATAACCGCCCGACACGTGAGATGTTATAGGAAAGACGCGTGTGTCTTCACCACTCGCTTCGTCCGCTGGCTACGAGGAAAATAATACCTGTAAAATATTTTTTAGACCCCGCTGAGAAAATGACAATACTTTCTCTTCATAGACGCGATGAGCAATGGCTTCAACAAAGATTTTCACTCGTTATTTTCGAAGGGAAGATAAGGCGTTTGTGCGTGCACTGTACTGTAGGATGTATTGTGTTGATGTAAATTTTTAAGCTGAACTGCAAGTCCACTTACATTCAAAAAACTGTATTCTTAGACACAAGCAATCACAATTATACACGAGTTTCTAAGAGACAACCAGACGATCACAGCTCAACTGTGCTGTTAGCAATTGCAAAGGGCTCATAGCAGCAGCAAAAAAGGAATCCAGCTTTAGATATCACAAAGGGGTTCATCAAACCAATACGCGCCCAGATACTATACATGCGACTCAATTCGGGCTTTACGATGGGAAATACTGTGTTATCAGTCTTACTATCTGGATATGACTCCACTAAATTTTCTTAGTTTTCGCAGTCTGGACAATTTCTTCACGGGAACATGGTGTATGAACCAAATCAAAAAGAAACCAGCCAACTCTTTTTATAATAAAAATTAAATAAAAAATTTATATGCGAGGAGTAAGAAAACTGCTAGGAAGAGATGGACTAGGATTGTTAACCGAGGCAGAGCTTTTATGAAATGTAAATTTAATTACAAGCTTATACCGTGCATCAAATATGATCATTTCGAAAAAATGTATAACTTACGTTACGGCATCGTAATATACTTAGAAATCGGTTCTCATCGAAGAAGTTACTTGAGAAGCAATGCGTGGAACTAAAATAAGAAAGATAAAAAAAAATCATTTCGTAAAAATTCAATCTCGAAGCCGTACAAGATCCTATATCTTAGAATAAGTTCGGAAACATAAATAAAACTGCTACACATTTCTCTTGCTTGAATGTTTCCAGTGTCAAAGGCACGATCAGCTGCAGGAAAAGACACATTTCACGGAAAACAAGCAGCGCATTGCGAAGTTATGAATAGTACAAAGTATGTTTCACAAAACGTAATAGAAGAGTGTATTAGGTGCGATTTAGATCAACAAATTGAATCAAAACCAACGGTTCGATCATAAAACCGCCGAACTTGGTACTGAAAGTACAAAAGAGCTGCACAAAGCTGGGACATCAAAATGTGCAATACGCCGCCAGGCAATTTGAATTGTAGCTCAAACAGCACTCCGTCTATGCGATGCATCATATGTCCGTTACTCGACTGCAAAACTTCGTTATTCAAGTCAATAGACGATGATCCAATAAGAACTTAAAACAGAACATGTCAGTGAACTTCTCTTCATCACTTGGCTCCTTAAAATTTTTTCTCCTTAAAATTTGTACCGTAGAGTTATTAAACAAGACCGAAGCTCATATTTACTGTGAATACAATCTGTGCATAGAGTCCATTATCGTGTTTGGTGGGTGGATTAAGTGACGATATCAACATACATCGTCCGGTTTGGAGTAAGAGTTGGATTTACCCCAATGAAGAAACAACCAAAGCCCTGAAGTTTCAAAATCAGAAACACAAAAGCCGCGTAAGAGCAAGAAACCACGGTACTCGTTCACCTTCTGCAGCCCAGGAAAAACCTGAAGAAAATTGCGTTTCAGTTCTGACTCGCTATTCCCAGACCCTCAGCAGATTTTTACGGGTCTTTCTGTTGAGTCAAAGCGACACTGAAATGACTCTACTTTATATATACGAAAAAAATAGGAAAAGTACTTAGGTGGACGATATTTTTTATGACAGTATAAATAAACTAGCTATTGCACACTTCCAATTAAGTGACGATAGAAACATAGTTAAAAAAGGAGTAGCAATTTAAAATTTATTACAAAAAATTGTGAATACTTAGATAAATTAACTCCGTAGCAACACTGTCAACAGCTTTAGTTCACTATGTTGCATATTTCAATCAAAAAACACGTTTTTAAACATGACTTTGTCTTTTAAAATTGCTTAAATTACTTTTGATGTACGTGTTCATGGAATGGCATTTATACAATCATTGAATTAAAACAGTCCATCATTATTACTCGTACTTGTCAATAGGCACATTTCTGAGCAACTGTTACGACAGTAACTCAAAACGAAAGTCTTCTTAAGAGTCTCAAAATGAGCAAAGCTTATATACGTCAATAAATCACTTTTTATAAAAGAAATACTCGTAAATACACAATTTCGATCCCAAGATATTTTACTTAAAGTCATTTATGACCGTATACAACTCAAGGGCTTCGATCGTCCTTAATGCTTTTGAAATGAGCCTCCGATAGCCTTCACGTAAAGCACGACACAGTTTTGTTAAACGCAGACGCACGTTGAGGTTCACGTGCGCGGCCACGCTGCTCGCACTCTCTGCCAAGTCAATAGTTGGGATCGCGATTATTCTTATGGCTGAAGTTCATGCACACTTTTTCACGCAACGTACCACGATGGCCACAGCAAACGAGAATCCAATATCGGACTACCATTAGAATCAAACCGAGAAGTGCAATTTGGGTCGCTTTTTTGAAGGACGTTTATATTTTATGCTGTACAGCTGAGGTCGAAGTCATTCTTTCTGAAAGCAAAACCGAGTTGAGGCTAGGTCTAAAAATACGTACACAAAACCTTTTTTTAGGATTTTTATTTCAAGAAATGCAAGTAGACCTGTCCTGATCAAGATCATTTTTAATTTGAAAAAAATAAAAATAGCGAATACAATTTAGAATTATCTTCAGCAATATAGCACCAAGCGATAAAGAATAAAATCTCGTGATGAAAAGTTTTCGAAGAAGTAAGAAATCAGGGCTGACGTAAGTGAAAAGTAGGGCGAAAAATGAGAGCCATGTAGCGTCCCCCCAGAAAAGATCGATAAAACTAATCACAGAGAAATTATTTCCGGACACATGACGTGTTTTATTAGGGTTTCTTCTGAATTCGGCAGATGGAATATCGACCTGAGGGACAAATAGAGTCGGCTGTCTCTCACAGCCACAGCTTTCTCTTTAATCAAAACTTCAGAACAGAAAATCTCCACACAACCAAGATCAACTCTAAAACAAGTTCTTCTAGTTTAATGACCTGAACTGCGTAGAAACCATTCGTCAGGATAAACTTAGAATGAAACGGTTGCATGAAGTCACTGATTGCTTAGGTAGTAGTTGCATAGATTGCAGCGCTTTAGTGACTCGGACCACGTGGCTCCGCAAGTGAAGGGACCATTTATTACCGACTTGAGAGAACAGACAGTCTATGCACAAGATGACCTCCCACACAGGAACCCTACGCAGAAAAACAGCAGTTGAAAAGGAATAGGAAGAAAAGATAAAGAAAAGGTACCGAAGAAGGGGCAAGAATTGAAAGAAGCAATGTAGGCACAAAAGACAGAAGTTCTGAAGGCGTATCTATAGTTGGGGTAACCTAACTAACCTAACCCTATTGCCAATCTTATGCCTCCTGAAGGTAACTGTGTTTATAAAGGCAATCACTTCCGTTGGGTTGCGTTTTAGAAAATGCCTACAAGTCGCTTGCAGTGACGTTTCCAATGAGAAGAATCGCCAACCAGTTTGAAAGAAGTCATTTACGTGACACCACCAAGCATAGATAATAACGGTAAAAAATGTCTTATTAATTGCACTAAAATCTACCATGTTTTACACAAAGTAAATTTTAGGGTTATACCGAAACTGCTATCCCGTTGGAGAAGTGCTGAAAGGATGCAGGTGGTATTTCAGGCTGAATAAAAATATGGTCTTCATTGGAAAAAAGAATATCGTTTTATTCATTCATTTGTTCATTCTGATAAGCGACAGACAAAATGTACCATAGTAATATAATTCGTGAATAGTGAAATTGGATCCATGGAAGGGGAATCAGGAGAATGCCATTTGCGCGAATGTCTCAAAAAACTCCCGTCGTGCTGTGGCTCGAAAACTGAAGGCTGTGAGCGTCAACAGGAGTGCAGCAACATCACAGCCCCTCATTTGTTGAGCAACTCGGAAAGAACGGCTCTAATTCTCAGATGACCATAAGGATTATATCTCCAGATACTTCACGTATCGCGTTGACGCGCAAATTTCTGAAGTATTGTGGTGATCAGAGAGCTCTTCACAAGGTCAGAATTTGGGCCTACTATCGTGGAGAATCAATATAACCTCTCATGCATGCTGCATCATACTATGAACTTTATCGCGATCGGACAGGAACCGAAAGGAAAAAAGAATAAGGCAGACATCGTTGGACCTGATCTACCAAATTTCTTTGGGTGAACTACAAAAAATGCATCTACCACTAAAAGACACGCTATGGAGTGTCCCATCCCACTACCCAGACTGACGCCACCAAGCGCCCGCACAAGACATCGGTAAAAGCCTAACATTACTGAATATTTTTGAGCAGCTAAAGAGCGTCTTTTAAAGAGCTTTAAAAGATGTTTCATTGGTTGAATATATGAATAAAAATGAGGATATGTGCATAAACCTAATATGATCATGAGCCATGCAACAACTTACTTATTTGGGAACAATATTTTGCCAATGTAACTAATATTCGTGAATTTTTCATTCTAAAGTGCTTAGTTATTTCTGTAATGGTGCTAGAGAGCGATCCCCACACACTCGGCACAACCTGTGGTGCGGACACGTTTCACGTCTCTCTTCATAAGGCGCCAACGCGCGCCCGTCCACCCCCCAACGGAGGGCAGTCCTTCCTCAGTAGCGCTCACACCAGGGCAACGCCACGTCACTCAGGCCGCATGAGCATCAGCGTAGGAAGTGTCGTTATTAGCTCTCTAATTTCTGAGACGGGTACCAGCTCTAGGACCCTGATTTGAAGACGATCTCCACAACACGTTATAAGAAGATGTGAAACTTCATCTCACTTACGGATCCTCTTTGCTGCAATGTGTGAAAATCGGAAGTAAAACAAGAACACTTGAGTTCCAAAACTCCGCGCCGAGACGTCAGCTATCTCCAATATCGTGTCCAGTTGCGCTGTTTCCTGCATTTCGTGTCTCGATCGTGAGCTGTCCTAGTCGTAGCATTTCTGTATTCATTTTCACAATCCATCATGGACACTGAGGCCGCGTATCTTGCACAATCTTGTTCATTTTCATGCAAGGGCTGTAGAATATTTTTCACGCATAATTCACAACTTGATAAAAAATGAACGATCTTCAAAGCTTTCCTATTCCTTTCACTCGATCAGATACTACACGAGAACAAACAATCAAGAAATTTGTGAGTTTTTGTTTCCGTTAACCTAGTACTTTTAATTTCAATGCATATTTTCATCAACTGAAAAACTCACCCTTCCCGTTCACTTGTCTCAGTTCCAGAAGAAAAATGACACGAGTAACCCACAGTACTTTGCCATCGTATCAAGCGCCATCCCGCAAACTCGACCCTCATTCGTCAGGCTGAACTTGGGAGTTTTGCTTCTATTAACAAAAGTGGGGAAATCCTGATAGAATACTATGAGGATTTTTTTCCAACTTTTTGAAGCGTTTACAAACACAAGCGAGGGCAGACTTGTCGCACCAGCGCGCACTCATGGCCGTTCCCGGCCATCAATGAGTTCAGGCACGAGTTTCACGGCGCAACTTTCGACCATAACAGTAACCGAAATACAAGCGGCCTATAAATGCCCAAAATTGCTAATGAAACTAATGAAGAACTCAAAAAGTGCTCCGCTATGATGGGACTACGAGTAAATTTTTTTTTGTCAAAATTGCATGAAGTTTCAAGAAAAATACTTCAAAAGAAAAATGCGCGAAGTTCCTCCAGCACAAGAGAAAAAGGATCGATGAAACATATGACATAATAATCTAAAATTTGGATAAATTAACGTGACAGTACGAAAATGCGTGCAGGGTGAAATGCTGAAAATATTAGCAAATGAAGTACAACAGTGTTCCTGGCGCATTATTCCCTCACAATCGTATAAATTTCAATTCATAACACCTTAGTATGGATAACAACTTTCCTATCACTATTACACACTCCTGATCAAAAATATCAGACCCTACTGCAACTGCGTAGATACACAGATTCGCCACGAGCAAGAGAGTTCACTTAAGAAGGGCCAATTGCATAATTCCAGAGTTCTCTCCGAAGAGAAGAGAGAAAATCTAAAACTGTGAAAGCAGCTGTTTCCTAAGGTCTATTTATTGGTCGTTCGAAAGAGAAAAGCGACATTCCTATTTACTGGAACGAGTTACAACTACAGAAAGATCCTTGATTTTTACGGGCGTTTGGAAAATGTTTGCAAACTCTCTGGAACTTTGCATTAAACGAGAGAGCGAACGAAAGAAAACAAAGTGGTTTGGCAGAATTACCATCGCAACTTTGTTATACCTACTTTCCTTTCAAAAAGATAAGAAAATTTAAGGTTATCGATGCGAAGCATGCAGTCCAGCGTCGCTACATTAATAAAACAACAATGGTGGGAAAATTAATTAAAACCTGCGGAGCAACTTAAATCAGTGTAAAGATTCACGTCGCACACCTTTGACTTACGGTAGATGCTAGGACAAACATATATATATATATATGTATAGTACTGTTACATGGTATTACTTCTAGGTCAAAAAGTCGAGTAGTATTCATTTTATTTAACAGCACCACGAGAGACTTCCAACTCGATTTGTACGTTTTTACCGTGTATGCTGCGTGAGTGAACAAGTGAACCATTATCAATTTAATACCAATTTTATTTGAAAGTAAATATTTTTGTAATACTAAAATCGGCTAACGAAGCAGAAACTGATGAAATTCAGACAAGCATAAGCTTATTACATGGAAAAGTTTGCAAGAACGAAGAAAACAGAAAAAAATCAACACTAATGATGGAAAAGTTTTTAAATATTTCTTGACCACCCTGGATAAATAAGAACCACACTCACATTCAGCAGTGAGCCACAGAAAACGATGTGAACAATTTTTTTATTTGTCAGAGCAGTGAAAATTGCAAAGACCTCAGTTTTCATTTACGGTTATACGTCAAATCCAGACACACCAGCTTTTACGAAGAATTTCTCTCGAGACAACTGGGGCTCTGAGACGCCTTGTCCAACATGTCGACAACCGCCTGAGTGTTGTGTAGTCCAATAGATGAACTTGGAGGCCAACAGAAATTGTAGCTACGCGACCGTACCAGCACCTGCAACGGTTAATTGGCCCGGTCTTGTATCTAGTGTCAACAGAAGGCGACTGGGGATAGGGCTACCATAACTAGAGTAAACAATCAAAGCGATGTGACGGCTCAATAAACGTGCGTCAACTCCGCGACGCATTCGGAGAACAGGCCTTGACAGATGTCAATCAGACGTCATAATAAATACTAAAACATTGAAACAAAGTTGAAGAAGCAACATTAGTGCAAGTGTTAACTCGCAGGAAATTTAGTCAAATGGAAAACGAAAGCAATTCTAGAACATTGTATACTCGAACACTACAGTTTCAGTACCACTTCACGTATCAATAATAAACTTATCAACAGCGCAAACTTACAGCTAGGGAAAGCCTCACGTTTACACCATTCACAAGCATCCTTTTATTTACAGCAGCATGAACAGTACTAAATAACAAACAAAGACAAACATGCTTAAAACAACTTTTAAATTCCACGCGGATGCAAATAGTATTAGGTCCCAGATCGGGAGAAGTACTTGAAAATCGTAAAGAGTAGATCAAGCCTCCATGCGCTCCAAGAACGGCAGGGCTGCGCCGTCCGATTGAAACACAGGACCAACACACAGTCTGTTAGGTGAGCTCGTCTGTCTTCGGATTTACAGCCTCTGAGGACATTTTGGAACGAGCAACGCCAGTTATCAGATGCCCAAAGCGCCAGGCGAAGCCTCGGCATTCGGTGCGAGCGAGCTACTGTGAATCCGAAGGGAAAATTTGTGTAGGCTAGTAAAGATTTGCTCGAGCGAGAGGGCATCGATATTGATAGTGGCTTGGAAAATGCAGTCGACACAGAAAGCCCAGGACCTCGCGACTTTTGCTTGAGAAAAAGTGACATAAGAACCTCATGCCTTAGCGAGCTTTGTACGTCACATTGCCTACAGATATAAATTTCCGGGGCAGAAAATAGCAGCAGAAGCGCAGGCTGCGACGGAATAAAAGGGTGTCAGCTGCCACGTGCCTGGATGCTTCTGCTAGAGAAATTTACGAAAAATGAAGGTGCTGTGATTTTATAATTCACATATTTTCTGAAAATCGAAACACGCGCATTGTAGTTGCAACCGTAAACAAAAAAATTCCTTTCAACATTCTTGTTATTTAATAACCAAAATGCAAGTTTAATGTTAACCTTGGAAATCATCATAAACGTTATTCGTATTCAAATCGAATTGGGCCTCAAGATATGAGTATAGTGCTTAGTTGGCCCAAAAATACAGCGGTAAAAGTCATGTGCTGTAATAAATTTTTCAGAGCGAAAATATCAGTACAAGTTGAACTGAAAGCGAATAGCCTGTGAGGTAAGGCAAAGAATCAACATCCTCGCACACGCATTTCATTTGTGCTACTGCTGCACCTGGTCTGGAGTTAGCAGGCCTTTCTGGCAAAAACCGTCGCAAATCGAGGCGAGCACAGGAAGGACTTACAATGGCAATTGTTTAAAAGGAGAATATAAGAGGAAGAAGCGGCCCTTCCCCGTCTCATGAAAGAAATTTCCATGGAAAGTGGAGGCTTCCCGCACAACCCGCAGTGCAGCGCGCCCCATTGGAGAGGCGGACCGGCGGCGGCAGCGAGGCTGCGCAGTCTTGGGAAATGGAGCGGAAGAATTAAACGCGCTCACTCTAAATAGAAATAAAAGAGTTCAACGCGGAAAAATTATAAAATTAGAAATAAATCACATGCATACATGTAAGGCCTCTATAATAAAATGCAAATTCACTTGAATCTTCAGTTGTAAAGAAAAAATAATTTCTGATGTTTTGCAATCGCTTTCCTTTTCCGGGAGAGGTAGGATGGGCTCACAAATGATCAAAAGATTCTTAGCGCTAACGAAGACGAAAGAAAGCATTCTCAGGCGTCATCGGCGGACCACCGCCAAGCCCTCGCTCAGGCGAACTTTAATCTTCCACGGAAGGAAAGTTGTGCGATATAATATGCAAATAGCGAGGTGATGCGACGCTGAGGAGCATTTTCGTGCTTGAGCGATGGGAGACAACCTCGTTCGCGAAGAATGAGACGAACGATGGAAAAAAAAAACTTAATCTACCCGATAGGATAGAGATAGGATAAATTTCCTATTCATGTCATTACATGGAATAATAGATAGCAATCTTGAAAATCGAGTGAGTAACAGATTAATGTGTACGACAGTCATGTAATCGCAGTAACAAGGAGAAAACTCAAAACATAGGAGCATGAGTGAATAAATCTACGGAAAATGAAACCCACATTTTAATATCATGTACCTGGTCAGCAGCAGTATACGTATGTCTTTGCATAGCATTCATGAATTTGTATATACGATATTAGGGGCATAGTACTTTCGTGCAATCAAGCATCACCTGACAAAGTTTAATATTCGGTGAACATAGAAATGAAGCTCCGATTGAAACACAGCGCTCGGACCTGAGCATAGAACAACACATTAATTAAAACCAGAACAAACGGCTGATTGCGTAAAAATGTCAGTGGAACAGAGTCATCAGTTAACTAATCACTAGATAACGTCACACTTTAAAACCGTTGATTATCAGGAACGTTGGATTACCTATTATAATGAGAATTTTAATTTTAGCCAACAAATATTCTGTTAAACGAAAAATATCACTGAAAGCCTAATCAACCACGCCCATGGCTTGATAGACATGAAAACAAACATTAATGGATAAAGGTGAAATGAAATGAATACACTATTTTTCACTGATTTCATACTTAAATACAGTCCACAGGGCTATGAGCGAGGAAAGGATCATGAAATTATCCGAAACAACACGAATATCGATAAAATAAATCCTGCATTTAATTCTATTGCATCGCTTACTTCGTGAAGCTATTTATATCGGGGGATGGGAACCATGCAAGTGAGCCAGGAAGGACCTGCAGCTTACATACGTAAAGACATTGACAAAATATGACAATGAAAGAAAAATTATCCGCTCATATTCTCAGCTTTCACAGGCAAGTGAGAAGTCTTGTTTTTGTGGAGCAGCGTCAGTGGGACGACCAAAAATGCTCTGCTACTAAAGCATTTACGGCATGACAGCCGACCAGAAAAGTAGCGCCGTCCCAAAACGCTTTATTTTAGCGAGGAAAAGTTACGGGGTCTAAATAATTGCAAGTGATGATGTCGAGGTTGGGCACCAGGGAAAAAATTACTTCAGAGCAACTTGAATCCTGGAAAATAAAGGCGCCGGGAATGGAGATGAACGACCAGGTTGCGATGCCTAAAATTTCAAACATGAAATGAACTTTTTCATTAACAAAGGGAAATACGGTCGAGACAAGGGAAAATAATCGAAATACTACCCGAACATGTCCCAAATGAAAACAATTTAGGGTAGTTACATAGACTGGAAAAACCGCTAAAGCTAACTCGACAAACATTCCCAAACAACAAGGTTTGCGATGCAAAGTTTCCAAGGTTAAAAATCATGTACACCAACATAATTCAATAACAACTGCATTGCAAGTAAGGTTCACGTACTGCAAACGACTTTCGCTTTTCATTCTTTCATGTGTTCTCTCTAGTTACAAACAACGTCGACTTGGTATTCTCATTTGGACCCAACACTATATCTTTTTCTTCCGTGTCTAGCTCCCATTTCCGTATTTCTTATCATTCCGGCTGTCAAAATCGTTCCCTTGCGTTTTCTGAAGACCTTGTTCTCGTGTTCCCCGCACGGAGTTTACTTGTTCTTCAATTCTATGATGAGTATTTTTAATGAAAATTTGAAAAGCCAATACTGAAAATAATATGACTTCCAGTTGGCATTCGTATTTGATGGAGGATTTTAAATTTATCATTCCATTTATTCAGCTTAAATTCTTAGCGTCATTCCGAGCCGCATCGGCGAGACAATTTTACAAGATGCTTTGTAGCCATGTTGCTTTTATAAGAAGAACAAGGAAGAGTCGTAAATTTTTTATAAGTATATGACATAAAATGATTTACTTCTAGAATATTTAAACTGGTTGCGCCAAAAATAGGAAGTTGATTTACTTCTCTTCTTTCTGAATACCACAATGGCAATTTTCTAATCAAATAGATTAGTAAATATTAAAAGAAATGCAAACTTTATTGCTGCACAAGCAATAAAAGTATTGAATAATATTTATACTGATAAAAATCGATAGGTATTTTAACACGTTGGCCGCGATTTCTCCATAAAGGTAAAATTGCATGTCGACAAATATCTCCGTTGTGAATGTAAAGTTGAAGGATTTTGTTTTCACAAATTTGGTTATCCTATTCATTTTCCTTCTAATCTAAACTAGCTTCTTCGATTAATGAACACAAATTTTATGAAAACATAAGAAATTTGTATTCATATATTTGTGCTTTCGTTACGTTAGGTTAGATTAGATGATTGCGTGTACCAATATGGCGCACATCGCGGCCAACGTGTTAAAATTATCCTTACTTCATATTTACCCTAGTTGATATTTCAAATTCTTACTTACTTTTCAGATAATTTTACAATAACTTTGGGTACATGAGAATTTTTACCATTAATATGTGCAAGAAAGAGAAAAATAATAATTTTAAGACGAATCAAGGTAAATGTATTGAAGATGACTTCCGTTCGACTAGTAAACTTATGAATTGGATAACCTTCAAGACAATCTTTGAATTAAAGACCTAGTTGGGAATTTTCATAAGTTCAGAGCGCAGAAGAATTCTTTGACCGTATTTATATCTTAGTAACATTTCCTCATCGTTGGGAGAAAAAATAAGTTAATTGGGTACACATTGATGTGTTTAAAGTTGCTCCGGCTGCATGCTCCTTTTGCGTTTGCAAATACTAAGCCGATCACAGCTCTGTTCAATTTCCTCGAGATGCAACACAGACATTGGCCACGAGTGGCAGTGTATTTCATACGCTTTTCAATACCAAACTGTATTCTGGACGTTTTGCTTGCGATTTAGTAAACTTTCATTTACCAAACATTACTACTTATTCGAAGAATAAATTGAACACGATATCTGGGTTGTAAGACAATCACAAAAGCACCATTAATTTCTATTTGGATGCCATCAAAGAATTACCCTACACTCAGGCAGCTCTCAAACTTCATTGAGCGTTCATTTAAAACTTCATAATGCAGATTCTGGTCCTTTCCCTAAGCCATTACCCCATGCAAAAGTTCCAACGTTCTGTACTGCCCTAAACAGGGCAGTTCTTCGCCGTCAGCACGTCGCTCGTGCGACCCTTGGGCTGCACGAAGCAGACGTCGGTCAGGGGAAGTGTGCTGCGTAGTTGGCCACCCACAGGCAATTGGTAAACAAACGTTGCTCGTTTCAGACGTGAATGGCAAAAATATTTATCAATTTTAATGTCCTATAAAAGAAGTAAACTTCAAAAGAATGTTATTTCAGCGTTACTGAACTTCCCGATTTAGCATCGAAGGATTTTTTCTTATCGTAATCGATATTCAGAGTGTGAATATTAAAATTGTTTCTCGGGAATATAAACAATTTTCATATATAACTATAAGGCTTTTAAAACAGTTATGTTTCACAGGAACACGAAACAGGTGCCTTAGACCGTCATTGAAGTACAGAAATGAGGCGGAAAACCCTTTTGCTTTCACAATGGACCGGCATGTTAGTAAAAGAAACATGAGTGCTGGCCAATAAGCGCATCTCTGCTAAATATTCATTCAGTTTGGCCGACTCCAAACCGATCCTGAATATGGATGCCAGGCTGAGGAACGCTTTAACCCACCGCAGTGATGCCCAGAATTAATGAACGATATACGAGGGTTCTCGATCCGAATGCATACCCACGAATTTCGGGCCACTCGGGAAACCATCCTGCAACGCGACGCCCCCGTAAAAAACTGGAATCGTCCCCATACAAAAGATGTTTCCATTGCTTTTGTTTTCAATATTTAGTGTCTATTAGACACTTTTGGAAAGAGATTTATGAAATGAAAATTCGGAAATATCACGGGGGAGATTCTCCACATAGGAAAGTGAAGTGATCGTTGTAGTTAGGAAAATTTATCATCCGTTTAATTCATGGAGCTATAAGGATACATGTATTACACAGATCAACAGTCCATTACCTGGTAAAGTCACCAAATAATCAATATGGGAGACAGTGACGTGAGTTGTTGGGCAAATTTAGTAAATAATTGGATTTATTTACAATTAATTTCTTTGACAAACCGAAACTTTTTTCATACATTGGGCAAGACATCCAGGGGATATAAAATTTAACATAAAACTTATGAACCAGAGATTTTAAACTGTTCTTTATAATTTCTTTACTATTGTGAATGAAAAGTGTAGTTTGTTATGGGGACCCTGTTATATAAGGGTTCAAAGCGTTAGAAGTATGGATGAAAGGTTAGTCAGGAAACGGGAATACCAAATCCTAACCCTGAACACGAACTCATTTTTAATCAAGAGACAGACACGGGCTTGAAGAATTGAAAATCACGTTACATGGATATATACCATTGCACAAAGGTAAATTTTCTAACTTCAAAAGCTTATTACTTTGAACTGTTCTGGTGATTAGTACAATATTTCAGAGGTATAAAGTTGACAAAAATATATGAGATCAGTTACAGAAGTCCAATTTTCATATCACGACGAAAAACAAAAAAATCAATTATCACAATACTCCTACCTTGAAACCTAGTTCCGTTGTTCCGTGGTACCATCATCATCTTTACCAAACTGCATTCGCATTGTAATTTTTTTATGATGATAGTTCTACGAAGCGAAACAACTTATGCTAAATGCATATCAGTAGGCAACAGAATTTTTGTTCTAAGTAATTCAGTGTTATTTCCTGAATCCCTCTATCACAAAAGAATGCAAAATGACCTCTATTCCTTTGAAACTTTATTTTGGTATTATTCTTGAGTGACGATTATCAATGGTAATATACTTAAAAAGGTAAATCAAAAGTTCGTTGACCTTACAATTGAAAGGATATACCAGCATTCAATTATTTTTATTTTTACTGAGTTACAAAGAAACGGGAAATCATGGTTTTAACTCAGGAACGAAGAAAGCCAATTTTTTTACATGGTGTAAAGAACAAAGACGCAAATATACGTCAACAGCAAAAGCCAGCGATAGCATTTAGGCGCAACGAAATACTACTCGGCACACAAGTGTTCCAGGAGCAAGGGCCAATGAAAGCAATTTAAGGAAATTGTATAATACCATTTGACGTATATATGCGTCAGAAGTATTGAACTTGTAAGTTAATGACCGCCGTATTGCTTCATTATTATCACTAACTTTGGCAACTAGCATTGATCATTCGTTATGTTATCGGAATCATCAAGATTTGACACAGTTTCATAGGGCTGCAGCTCTGTACAATAAATTAAGAATTTATTGGTCGAAATGATCGTGAAATGACACACGTTGCCAAAGTTTCAGTAACAATGGATTGATCGTAATGATAGGCACGTAACTCTCGCGATCGCAGAGTAAGAACCCCGTGTAGGAAAATAACCGGAATCACACGTGAGCGTTTGTGGCGAAGTTTCAGGCGAGTTTTCTGGCACGTTCATTTTGAGAACAAATGTCTAAGCCGGCTTACCGTATTTAGACATAGAGGTAAGTCGGTCAGAAGAAAAAGATAGAAAAGTGAAAATTTGCGTGGCAAATTTTCGAATTTAACGGTGACAAATAAAATTTTAGTTGACTATCAGAATCATTATCCGTTTAGACCTGCACAAACCATAGCGATCTATATATTTGACACCAAAACGATTTGAATCCATAACACACATTCACTAAGTAAAGTCATATAACGTAAACTGAGTAGTCCGACCATAGTACACTTAGTGAGATTCGCAAAATTTAGTGCAAACAGCATAGGTTATTGGAAAAACTTCAGAAATTCTAATAACAACTTTCAACTCTATTTCATTTCAGCAGTATTATGAGCAATTTTTCTGACAGTCATGATCCTCGACGCTCTGCATTATGACTTTTAAGAATTCAATACAGATATCGAGTCGGTCTGGCAGGAATTGGAGCAAACATGGATGGACTCCATTGTCCAACACGAATAATGCACGACTACTCGCTCATTGGTCTAGACCAAATACAATGGATAGTCTCGCCAGTTCAGTTTAGCTCTGCAAGGATTACAGTAACTAACACTCATATAAAGCAATTTTATAGTTGCCTCTGTTTTTCCTTTCTCCTGTTACCAACTCACCTCACAATAGAAATTTGCACGCTCGTTACTCAAAATTTGTAAATGCAATGCATGAGCGAAACCCTTAATTTCGCTCCGATTTTAATTTTCACGGCATAAATATCGTTTTGCATCAAATCATGTTTTATTACACTCGAACCAATCATAATTTAGCGTCAAGAAATGAACTTTAACTCAGCAATAAGAGCGTGTCCATAGGATTTCCTCCTAAGCCCGTGGCCCACCCGGCCATGATAAAATGAACGCCTGCATGACGGAGTGTAGGAAGTTAGGCTCCTTCAGCACGCCAAAGCAAATTGAGCGCATTAAAGGCTTCCTTTATAGAAGCGATATTTTCAAAAACTGGCTTTGAACTTAATTCAACACCTCAAAGCTCCTGGAAAAACTATGAAAACAATGCATGAATCACTACGGTAATGAAAAAAATCTATCAAACTCGACAATGAGAAATTGACTCCGTAGCTAACTGGCTCAAAAAGAAAATATTCCTCAAACATTTAACAAGTCATCAGAGTAGGCCCATAAACTCCTGCATACATCTCTTCTAAAACCTTCAATCCTGCTTTGAATTTTCCCGTACCAAAAGAAATTTTCTATGCTAGTACGATAGTTACGTGGAGCCTGTAGTATTTCTACGTCAATAATATCTATAGAACCCATTAGTTCCTCGGAAAAAATTTAGTCACCTGCTACTAATATGGTGCAGGACCTCCCCGGGCACGAATCATGGCGGCAATTCTGCACGGCGTTGTCCTACTGTACACCTTGTCTATTTTAAGCCACTCTTCCATCAAATGATCTCGTGGTGTGGCCTAATACGTGGAAGATCTTCTCGACGTTTAACTTGTCGTTCAAGATGGTCCCACAAATTTTCTATTGGATTCATATCTGGGGAGTTAATTGCCCAATTTAAAAGCCTGGTATTTGCTGAATGACTGCCATGCCAATTAATGATACTTCTAGCCCTATATAACCAGCAGAGGTCATCCTCAAAGATAAGCAAAGCAACATGAGATACATGAGATACTTCATTTAGATACAGCTTAAATGACAAACCTTGGTTATCTAGCAGCTCTATGTAGACATACTGGTTCAGTTTGACGGATACCTCAGCTAAAGGACCTTAAAGCTATTTCTTCTTCATAAATAATATACAATTTAAAACGAAGAATTTATTGAAGATATGTGTATATGTTTTCAGCATCATTTATGTACTGCATTATTACGACAAATTCTGGAATCCCTATTTTTTGAAATGTTTGATGTCGAGGATGTAAGTTGGCTTAAATGAAATTGATACAATTAAAACAAGAGAACTAATTATACATTCACTCTCTAGTCACCCCGAGAAGGAAGACGTGAAAAGAGGCATAACTTTCCCGGAGACTTAAACTCTAGCCACTTTTCGAAAAAACAATCGTAAGTTATCTACGTCATGCGAATCGAACGTCTAAGAAATAAATTCAAGATCAAGGACACTGGACGAGTACAAAACCTCGAGTCTGACTCTGAACGCCTATTGAATTGCTGATACGCAAGGACCCCCATTTGGTGGTGGGATAAGATCGAGACGTTCCAAGATGCGTCGATCTCTGAGGGAATATCGACAAGCGGGAGAGTCTACGTAGGAATCCCTGCAGAGGCCGACACTCGTCACCGAATTTCTGCACGAGCTTTCAGTACATATCCATGGCGCCAATGGCCGGGAAGCGCTTTAGGCTTTTCATTTCCTGAGGTAATCCGGACAGCGATCGGCTGAACGGCAATCGGATTACAGGGAGCCCACCATGACGGCTGCTGGGCGGCATGGGCTGATACCGGACATCTTATTGCGAACAATGGTCGACGTGCATTGTTTGCCAAGGAGATGAGACTCAGTTGACCAAGTATTTCTGTGTTATAACTCAAATTATGGAAGCCTAAAATTGGGAAGAGTCCTCATGGAAAATGGAACGAAACAGATAAGTAATTATTTCTTGAAATTTCAATATGAGTACAAGAATTGACGAATTTTGTTGCCGGATAGGTATTCTAAATCAAATTCTACTTAAAGAGTGACAATGATTCCACTAAATTTTGCATATTTTGTGGAAGAATTCATGCTCAGCAGCTTGATGTGCAGACACCTTACGAGCTCCCGAGTAAGGCCTTGGGTGAAGACCAAAAAAGACGCCATGCGATCCTATATTTGTTACGTTAGCTCAAAACATTCACTTTTGAAGCTGAGAGTTCGTATTTGAAAAGAAAAGAATTCATATTATCGCTATCACAATGAATAGTTGTGGCTAACATTATTTGGGTGAACTATTAATGAGTTATTGGAAATTAGATTCTTTAGGATTCTTTATTAGATTTTTACGAATTTTTAAAAAAAGTGCAGCGAGATACGAGCGCGAGAATTTCTCCGCAGATTTTTCCCCTTTCTTAAGAAATAGGAAAATCATGCCAGAGGCCACATAGCCATTAGAATTAACCTCTTCTAATTGAAGAAATAGCAATAGAGCGAAAGCTCTAAAATGTTCCCAAGAAAGAACGGTTACATTATGGCTGCTCAGTTTACATTCGTAGCCAGTTCGGTATTTACTCGGAGGGGACACAGCTAATTATTGCGTTTTTGTGGCAACAACAATTAAGGAATAATTAGCCGTTTGCAAGAGAAAAAAACTGGAACGCTGAGTTCAGAAGATAATAAGAGGATATCAATCCCAACGCGCATCCAAACGCAGCGTGCGGAGGCCTTGTAAGCCGGTTCAGCATTGCTGCTCAATAATGATCGGGCGTTGCTTGCTTTTTAATTGAACTCCCGATGGTGGAATGAATAAAAACCAGTACTGGCGAGAACACAACTTCCTCGCTAAAGCGGAGATATTTACCGAGCTAGAGAGAGTATCAGGCAGAGATAGAGCTCAGTTGGTTCCAATGCTGGATAATTGGCCACGATCACACAACCATCAGCAGGGGTATCGCAACTCGCTGATAACGACAAAGTTCAATTCGTAACACCGGTTAAATGTTACTCAATTATCTGATAGAGGTGTCGAACGAACAAGTGAAAACACAATCTTCAAACAGATGAAATTCCTTTTGTCTTCAAATGGTCCCCTATGATATTGATTCGAAATGGTGTAGAATGGTTCGCAGGAACTGATTGGATCCGATTTTAATCCTGAATATCCTTGGCGATCGCCAAGCGCGATGTTTTATCGTATATGGAGCTCTCACCTCCAGTGGGTTGAGTGGGTAACTCAAATCCCCAATGAATCACGTAATTATTCAGGGAGCTAAATTAACTGGCCAACAATAAATGTAAATGTACGTAACTTTTTTGTCTCATGTACGTACGAGGCACAACGCTCGAAAACTCCTTTCCGAGTTCTTTTGAAAAAAATGTCAATAAAATTCCTCAAGCATAAACAAACGTACAAATATTGGACTCAGTTACGATTAAAATATCACAAAAAAGTAGTTCAGCTCATTTCAATTAACAGACGTTGGATACAAGTAAGCCGGAAATTAACTCGTATATCATTAAAAAAATGGTTTAACATTTTTCAAACCTAAGAGAGCCTACACGTTTTAGAAAGATTGAGATACCAATATCCATGATTCTCGAAGAATGAATACTTAAATACTGGTAACAGTTCAACAATTTACTTCGATTCGTCACTTAAAAAATTTGGAATTCAAATTGTATAAAAATTAAAAAAACTGGCAATGAATGGAAAAATGTAACAACCGAGAAATGTGAGCAGATCAGATCCACATCGCCTTACATCATGCAGAGTAAACCTACAGCTGCTCTTTCTTGGTCACACTTTCTACAAAACTAAGATTTCAAACCCGCCGCACCCCAGTGTGGCCCGGGCGTGAAGGCCCAAACATCTCCAAGGTATCCAAGGTACTGCTTCGATCGAGCAGTGGTGATTGATTATCTGTTGTAATAGTATCAGTACTACACTGTAGCAACGTTTCGCAATACTTCGCAAGGATCGAGAGATGTAGAACTATTGCTATTTTAATGTTCTATGGCTCTACTTTTAAGACGTCACTGTTTCATTCTGTACAGTTACATGTTCAACTCTATATTCTCAGTTCATAGTTTACAAATCCGTTAAGTTTTATGGCACCACGACTCAAATTCAAATTATCGATGCTTAATTCTGTTTACTTCTTAATAGGTTCAACTATTTATTCCCATTTTGCAACGTTTCTGTCAACTGTAATTCCCTGAATTATCAGGAATGTACAAAAATCATACAATGGTTTAGGTTTATATTTACCAAACGTGCTAATCACCCCTTCGCGATCAACGATAAGCTAATAAATTAAGGATCCCAACTGGAAGTCCCAACGTGACGTCCGCACTTATTTTGAAGGTTACTGTCTTAATGATTGAAAAACCAATGTGAACCATACTTTGTAAGTGACTGCTTTCAGTTGAACGATTTTTTCTCTAGAACAAAATTTAAGAAAAATAACACCTTACACTGAAGAAACAGATAACATTGATCCCGTGTACTACAGATATCCAATCGACGAAGACTTCAATTGGAACGCAAGTGACATCACTCCCCGTGACTCGAAAGAGCTTCACCACAACAGCGCGTAGGTTGGTACGAGTATATCTTATCAGCAACTAATCCATTCGGTGTCCCAAGCCATGTTGGACATTCGGTTCCCCTCACGTGATGCGGTTGCAAGCCACACCATAAATCAATTAACCAATAAAAATGGGCCTAATTGTCGGGTAAATGAAGGGCTGTTCGTGATTACTGGAGAAGAAGTGGCGAGGGCTGCAGTAATGGGTAGACAATGAACCTCCATTTACGATATCCCCCCTTCCTCCACACACATATTTCTGCGCCACAAAGGATAGTTTTCAGCAATAACATAAATCCCCAAGACGGACACAAAGCCACATGACTGTATATTATATGGGAAGTGTATGATAGAAGCAATCGTATCTAACGTTAATAGTCTATAAAGCTTGTTGAATGTCACCGAGTGCGTCGATATCGTTATGACAAATCAAACATGCCTTGCGAAACGCTGACTGTCTGTTGAGCCTCATGCCAAATTATGGAATTTATCACAATTGGATTAGGTAATTAGGCCAACGAAACTCAGAGTTTAACGGCCAAAAATTAATTCCCAAGTGCAAAAGTTATTCCACGCTCGAATGATGGACAGTTCATGAGTCAAAGATCGATTGACGAAAAATGAATTAGGCTGCAAAACTAAAATTGGCAAGTACGACAGACACGAGACAAATGAGCAGGAAACTGTGCACATTAATGAATTAGAGAGCTTCGTCATCTTGAGAAAACCGCAAGAGACTTCCAGCAAAGACGCTCACGGGACTAGCTAATGCGAGATTGGGTAGCAGTACGTCTTCATAATTCAAAAGTCTCCGCTAAAATGACCAAGGTTTGAGAAGCTGCAACCAAAGATCCAGAGGGTCTCTCACGGGACGGCTCCTACGGAAATAATCAGCACCTGCAAGATTAATTACACGGTAAATTCATCACATGTGAAGATTATCTCTTAAGATGGACGGCTGGAGCAGTGATGGATAAGTTGAATTAAGTGCGTCGTGTCACGCACGTTCGTCAGCCACTCAAGTCAAGACAGCGAAGAAGTGCGTTCGCTGTACCACGGCAACGCCCTAAGTTTTTACAACTCGTTTTAATCCTTTAACAACGGAACTATTTTGGCAATAAGGTTGCATTTAGCTTTGCACGAAAAACCCTCCCCAACCTCAAGTATGTATGTACGGGTATGTACGCATTCATACATACTCGTATGTAAATATGTATGCAAGTATGTACCTATGCAGTAAGGTTTAATTTATTTTTTTATGAAAAACTATCATTATCGTTACGAAGTGAACTTTAAAATCCATGTAAACAGGAACGGGTTACACATGAAAAAAATTAGTTTGATTCAGTGACAATTTGCATTTGATAGAATTTTGGTCTCTGGTGTCAATACTTACCTTCGAAACTAAGCCTGAGTTTGGAACACTGGAAGCCCTTTGGTGGTACCTATAAAAATCTTTAGAAAACTGTTGCCGCAAAAATGATTGAGAAGGGCCATTAGAAAAGAGTAAGGGAGCAATTGGTCAGTGAACAGAGGAATATTTCTTTGGATTTCCACTCATCAACTTAAGGATTGCCAAGCAGTTCAATGTTATGACAAATAAATATAGATACAAATTTCGGACATTGACGAACATATTCACCGTATTATAAATTAATCACCGTAGTCCAAGCAGTATTTGCATAATTATGTCAAATCTTAAACTCACTATATTACACCAATGGTATTTCAGCACAAGAAATAAGTCTAACTCTACAGAAGCGAGACAGTGGATGAATATTATTCAAAAAATTAGTAAAATAAATTATGAAACTACATCCGCATCACATAAACGTTTCCGACACAAAACTAAATGCTGAAGCATAACCGTCTCTATCGAACAGTTGTCTACAACACTGCGTATGAACAATCCTGTTTAGATATAATTTTACGGTAAATATATCTGGCCTGGATTTTCATTGCGCACTTTAATAACGCTGAAAATAATGTTTAAAGAAAATGTACAAAATCATACCCAGTAGACTAAATTTGAATCGTTGAGCTCTTGACCACAATAAAACTTGCTACATAAGAAAGCTAAACAAGAGCAATAGAGAGTAGGCTAATGGGTAATATGAATGCAATGAAAAAATAATTGAAATGTTTCGCACTGAAAAAGAGGAATAAAAAAACCGACAGCCAAATGTTTGATACGCATAATAAACTCAATACGTCTAGAGCAAAACCAAGGCAATAATAAGGAAACACAGTGTGCTTGAACCAACACACTTCTACCCAGTGGCAGCACACGCTTGTTCAACTCCGTGAAGCCTCACCCAGCACAAGCCATGAGCGGAAATGAAGCCGAAACCAGGGCAACCTAGTCCTAGAAATAAGAGCATCAGCGCTACAAGTCTCTAATTGAGAACTAGGCTCTCTCTCTCTATGCCCGGCTCGGGCCGTGGAGTAGCCCTAACTGATAGGCGACCTTCAGATAACTCTCATAACACACCCAATTCCAACGCGACTCTGACCCAGATAAGAACAGAGTGACAATTACAGGCCTAACACGCGCTACGGCGCCACTGTGGTAACATAGAGGGGCCAGTTTATCGCGCGCGGGACGATATATTCGGCTTCGTGTGCAGTGCTTAAGGGAGATACTGACGAGTCAACGAAAAAGATGGGTAGAAATTGATAATTCACAGGATTTGATGAGTTTTTCTTTATCCAAATAAATCGAACGCAAAATTCAACGTTTGAGGTTGCAGTGCTATGAAAAGAATGAAAATAATTTGTCAACGTAAATTATGATTGTCCATAATTATTTCAATCGAAACGAAAATAGGGTAGGAAAATGCGTTCTCGATATCCATTGTTTCCACCCTCGATAGGCCTGGACAGCTGCAGCTCGCACTTAGATTCTCTAGATTGCCGCACTGTAGTTGCGGGGATCAGAGACGTTGCCGTTCCATGGGAGCGAAGCGCTGATGAAGATGCAATTACACCCAAGCCAATCGAAAATAATCAGCCATTAGTGCATTTACCTGTACAGGCCTACACACCAATATCGAGCGAGGGCAGGACAGGAAACGGGTAGATTACAGCCGCGGACTACGTCATGACACACGGAAATGGAAGCCCGCACAAAGGCCCGTCTCTCACAGAGCCTCTGCACTCCTGGGGTAGAGTTGCACGCCTGCATTATGGTGAGTAAGAATAACATGGGAACTCATACGATAGTTGAAATGATTTTACCATAATACTGAATGAGGGAGTGAATGACGGACGAAGTAAAAGGGATCCTCAAAAGCCGGCTCGCAAATGAGGGCTTCTGCGGGACAGTAAGTAATGCTGCCTCAACGAGCCTAGGTGCACGAGACCAGGAACACAATTGATACTTTTGTGAGTTCTGGGGAATAGAACACAAGTGTAGATTCTCGGTTCATTGCTTCTCGAGTTCCAAAGGGAAAAATACTTTTTCGATTCATTATATGATCACAGTAATTATGCCTAACAAACAACCTGAAAGTAAACTGTGACTCAAGACACGGTAAAATTTCGTCTCGTTTGAAATCAGACAACAAAGTCAAAAGCTTCATTTGAGTCCGGTGAGACGAGTCGGTCGTAGGAGTTGCACTGTGTCGAAAAGTGGAGCGCAAGAGTTCATTCGTACACCGTGTAAAGCGCTAGATCGGATCCAGCAAACATCCATTTTATCTTCTTAATAGGTTTTCGTAATACGCATTATATGTTCATGGCACAAATATTTTTCATGCTATTTGATGCTTGCTGTAGCTGATACCGCTTTATGTGGTATCATCAAACGGCAGAAAGAAATGGTTTCATTCAACAGGTCACTGATATGAGAGTGCCAAACAGGCGGCACCCCAGTGTGGGCAGGGTGTGTGAAGACCCAAGCCTCGTCAAGGCCCCCAAGGTATAAGGAGACGGCTTCAGAGCAGTTGTTTGCTAGAACCAATTTAGCGCTTCATGTGAGGGACGACTGGTCCAGTTCCGAATAATGAAGTCACCTCAGTAGATGAAAGTCAAATCCAAGGGCTCTGATCTGGCCATCTCAGCGCTTGTTATCACTCACTCAAATGAGGGAAGCTCCATTATGCAAGGATACGAAGTAGTAAATTAACAACGACTTTTTAAATTTGGAAAAATGAGATAAGCAATATAACAAATATTTTACCGAAATATTATGTTCAATTTTGAACATCTCTCATGTTGAATAAACAGCTGACAGATCGATAAAACAACGTTCATAGAAAAATAATAAGCCGAATTATTCATGTTCAGCGTTAAAGAATCAAAATAACTATAAACATACGCACTTTTTAAAAATTCCAAAGTTCTTTAATGGTTGAACGTAGTTGACGTGCAGTTTCGGATAAGATGTATTAGCCACACCACACATACAAGAAAAATGTATGGCCGGAATGCAATGAACTCACAAGGAAAGTGTGCATTGTAATAAGTCAGGCGAGGAATTTATGGGGGTCTGGGCCATGCGATATTTTTCAGTAAGTGAGCTCTCCTGTAATCAGGTCCAGGTGCAACAACTACTCACGAGAAAATGATTTACTAGAGGGCGCGTACAGAACCCCAGCTGTTCCAGTCTACAGAAATAGGTCACTAAATTCAATGGCTCGACACGACAAAACTGAATGGAGGCAACGCTCTATAGCACTGCTTGAGTAGCTCAAGATCAACTCGAGGATACTGAGCGATCAGTTTGAAAAATGAGTAGGTGTTCACACGTGCGCTCAGGATAAAGGGAAAGGAATATACAGTATTCAGTACCAACAGTGTATCCCTGTTTATTATCATACTCGCAATTCAGCATTTAAATTATATTTAAAGCCTAAGGTTCATTGAGCTTCATTTGTTTAGAAACTACTACTGCTAATACGAGGTTCAGAAGAGCTGTACAGTAAGTAGCAGCACCAGGGTACATAATTTCTGCGAATAGATTAATCCGTCACGCTAGCAAAAAAAAAAAACGCGAAAGCAGCTTGAACTTACGAAAAAGGAAGCGAGACTTGTAGAAGAAAGACCAAATAGACATTTGACCAAAAAGTTCATAGCACAGTACGCTATCTCCCCTGCCTTCTGAAGGAGAGAAAGAGAAAAAGAAGGACAGAAAAAGATCACCTACTAACGATGCTGGACTTGCAGCCAGCCCTGGCAACGAGCCTGACTTAATTACAACAATACAGACTACAGTATAATGTTATCGGGAAAAATTATCACTTATTGATAAACTATTCACGCGAATGATAATGTTCAACTGTTTAGCCAACAAGTCAATGAACCTCACATTTCCCAAGTACAGGAATAATAAAAGTTCGAGGGACAGATGATTCATTTGCGTGTGATCCCATGCGCTCGAGTAGCTCGGACGAGGAATCTACAGCTGACAAACAACCGCGGTTACTGCCCGCAGTGGAGACAATCACCGAACTTATTCAATCAACCAGAAACTTTCACGCCAAGCAACGAGGTCACAGTTATTGAACATCTTTCAATGGTCCTATTCAAAAACTTCAGATTCTGCGATGCAAAGTATGCAACTGTAGCATAACTTTCACTAAGGGACACGATGATAGGTAAGAAAAATGATAAAAATTAATTCAAGAGATATGAAAAACAAATGATAATTCTCAATGTGTTCATTCTTTCCACATTTTTAAGGAAAAATAAAATCATCAATTCAGTAACTTTCGCTAGGAATATATTTTTAAAATGCGACATTTGAAGTAATGTCGGGGTTTTACAAGAATAGGGTTGGGAGTGAGAATTCACAGCTGAGAATAGACCTGCAGAGATAGAAAAATTGCATTCGTCGTCGCGCGAATAAGGCACTCAATAGGTAGAATAAAAACGGAAAATAACTGCAGAAATTCTGCATTAGCATGAGAGTAGGGGAGGCTTCCACTCATGAACGTACCCCATGAAGGCAATAACAGTCAAGAGAAATTATGCAGAAGTTGATTATGCAATAAACGGGACAAGTCGCAGTGTCACGTCGGATGAGTTATTCGCAGGCACACTGCGAGACCATGTCGGAGTCTCTGGAATGGTGAGGAGTTGCCGCTCGCTGTCTTGGGGTCACCGGCGCAAGACAGGCAAAAGCACAACGGCCAACAGAAGGTGAAGGCACGGCTCTCCTCTGGGCACCCGCACCCCGCAAGTGTTCCGTCAAGAAATTTGACTAGCGAGCTAATGAACACAACTGCTCTGTCATGCTTTTTGACGGCTAAAGTATTACGTACGATTCATCGAAAGGAAGATACGTCAGAAAAATTGAGCGTACACAACGAACGAGGCTACAGACATTGCATGCAAATACGACGCAACGCAAAAGGAGTATATATACTGTAAGTTTAGTCCAACACCTTTCATCTAGAGCCCAGCTGAAACATCGTTTATTACTAAACGAGGTAAAACACTCGATTTAATCGTTATGTTTTTTCAACGTAAAATATCGGTGTTTTTAAACAAAGAGCAAATATAAAGCACCATTATTATAATATATTACTTCACTGCAATATCCAGGGCTAATTTTATTCAAATTTTCATCGATATTTTGGAGTTCTTTTCACATCTTATGAGCGAAGAACTCAGGAGCTCTTTATAGACTGAGAATTTGTCTCGCGCAAATTGCAGAGATAAATGATTTATCAGGATCATCCGACGAAGGAAACGCGGCTTCATCAATCCTGCACCAATGAGGTCTCCCCAGCGCAGCTCAGCTACATCGGAAGAACTCAATTCCAGCTTCCAATTTCGCTCCGTAATCAATTTAAGGAGCAAAATAAAGCGCTCTTCAATCAAGCAATCACGAGTCCTATACGAATCGCACTTTGAGTAAAACCAAAGTTGAGTAACTGAAAAGTTAATATTCCAGTAAATGAAACGGACACGCCTGCACTCTGAGCTTCAAATTGAACGGTTAATTTCAGCAAGAATTATACAATGATGGACCGAATTTTCATACATGTGAAGTTGTATCACTTAATATGGACGCGCTCAAAGTGAAAAGAATAACACTGAATTACTGTTGTACAGACTACAATGGATGTTCACAATTTTTTTTGGTCCTACTTTCTACAGAAAAAGATTGTTCATACTTTGGATGGCATAGAATTGAATTTAGTTTTGAAATTTGATAGTCTATTTGAAGAAATGAGTTACGAACTTTTTGTGATAAAAATAGGTAAATTATTTAAGGTGAATTTTTGTTTCTCTTCGTTTTCAGACATGTGCAGGCCAGAAACTGAGATCTATATTACCACGAAACAAAAATGGTCTATGAACTTTGCGTTTGAGGTCAAAAATTACGGATAAAAGTGGGTGAATGCATCCATTCACGAGTTTTAGCGAAACGAATGGGTAGAGTATTGTCATAAGCTTCCCAGACACGAAATAAGACCCCTATTATTATTCGAGCTACAGTGATTCACTACGTTCGCCAATCGGTTTTCAAAGCTGCGACCGAAGTTTTGGTTACATGAAAGTACTGAACGAGCATCAGTTTTCATACAGAGCTGACAAGGTATAGACTTGTTTCTTAGTTGATCCACAACGATGGACAAAAGAGAAACTGAAGGGCAGAAATGGTAAATTAAATTTGGTCGGGTTGAGGGGCACCCAGTGAAGGAAGAAGCTGAATTCGCTGGTGTTTCATACCGCATTGTTATGCGGGTCTACCAACAATGAAAACAATCCGATACATACGGCAATTCCAGGCAAAATTATGGTCGAAAGAAAATTCTAACCAATAGGGATCACCACCGGGTATCCCGAATTATTGACCGTAATCGCTTTGCATCAGAAATGGAACTGTCGTGACACGTCAATGATGGCCCATCTCCCGCTGTCTCTGAACAAATCTTCGTAGGGAACTCCTTGCAATGAATTTATGACGCAGGATGGCTCATAGACAACCGATGTTAACTCCTGCTCACAAGACCATTCGTTTAAACGGGATTAAAGCATACGTAGATTGAACTGTAGAGGAGTGGAAAAGTGAAATGTGATCTGATGAATCACGATTCTGTCTCTATATCAATGTTGCCCGTCGTCGTGTTCATAGAAGACTTCATGAACCCTTCAACGCAGCCTGAGTCCAGAGGGCGATACAAGAAGGACGAAGTTTGGTCATGTTTTAGGGCTGTTTCAACTACAAAAGAGTGTGTCCTTCAGTTGAGGTATTCGTCAAACTGAACCAGCATGGCTACAATGCATGAGCTCCTGGATAACCAAGTTCAGCCATTCACATAATTTCTGAATGAAGAAAGGCATGCTGCATTGCGTATCTTTCAGGATGACAATTGCCGACTGCATTGGGCTAGAACTGCCATTAATCGATACGACAGTCAATCAGGATATGTCAGGCATTTTGATAGGCCAGGTAAGTCTCCAGACAGGAATTCAATAGAAAATTTGTGAGACCATCTGGAACGACAAGTTGGACGTCGAGAAGATTGTAAACGCACTGTATTCGCAATACGAGATCAATTGATGCAAGAGTGGTTTAGAATCAACAAGGTGTGTATATTAGAACACTTGTAGACTCATTGCCTAGCAGAAATGTCACCATTATTCATGCCCGTTGAAGTCCTACACAATATTAGTAGAAGGGGAAATGAACATTGAAGGTATATCACGAATAATATTAGAGAAGTGCATCCAGAGATAGAAACTTGACCGAAAACTTCCCTATGAGAAGAAAAACTCTTGTGCATATAAACATTTCAAAAACGGTGAAGGGATAGATAAGCATGCTAAAAACCTCTCACTGATGTTCAGTATTCACGCTCATACGAATATGACAAAATAGTTACTACTTGGCTCAACCTAACGAGACATATAATTAACATTTTTTCTTATCACATTTTTCAAACTACTACGATGGCAGCAATAGATGCGAACACTCTAAATATAGTTTTACCGTACTCGTACTATTCACAGTGTCTAAGGGGTTTTATTATTTTCATGATACATATTAATTGCGAAGCAAAATTTAAGATATAAAACAAGAAAAAAAAATAATGAAAAATAAAATAACTTCATGCAACAAATCGCAAGTCATCTAGTATTTTCCTAAACAAACGTAGAAGAAACACAGATTCTCAGTATAAAAAAAATGAGTTAACTTATGTTCGTATCCAGGATAAAACTGAGCTCATCGTCAGTACCACTACGAAATTATTTATCATCTGAGATGCAAATGCTTCACAAGAAAATTCGCAGAGCGTGAGGTAATTAATGGCCCACTGTCAGAACGCTTGATTTGAAGCGGACAGCCGCCGGTGGAGTTCTGGTGGGACGCCAGCCAGCTTGGGCTGCAGCCACAGCATGCAATGACTGGGCATCGGACTATGGATGGGGTAGCGCTCTTACCAAGAAGAACCCTGTTACAGCAAAGAATTAGGGATTTCCCGATTCTTCTGGAATAAATTTCCCTCAACATTTGTAGTTTGCTTGTCAGTCAAGAAAAAATTAATCAAGTGGATTTCCTCCAGCTTTACACTGCGTCAAATAAATTTTTATGTTTCGCGAATATATCATTACGAAATAAACTGCACATATAGAAATTAGTCTTAGACAATTCAGAAACTTTGTACACGTAAAATAGGTCGTATATAATTAAATGTTGGCTCCTGGGCAAGGCAGGATAAAAAAGACGCGTTGTTAATTTTTCCCCATTATTTTTTTTGTGAATGTACTCAATTTTGTAAAAAAAATATAACAATTAAAACTAAATAAATAAAAATTGAAATTTTAAACAGTTCAACAATTTTCTATTTTGAACCTTAAATACTGAAAGAGCAGTGAATGTATCGGACTAAATTGGCTGATTCGCCAAAGCTTAAACATAATTTGCAAGTAGATGACATAGTACTTTCTTTTCTCGCAAGCACTTTAAGCATTTATGAGACTGAACAGCCAGAATAGCACTATATGCATTTTGCACATTATAATAGAAACGTTGTATATTTATAAGCAAATCAGTCAATAAAGCGTAGTAAAATATAACTGTATTTATGTACCAACGTCGGAATACTCCACCAAATTATTCTGAAACCTGAAGTAGCGTAAACTTCAACAGCCAGATGCAGTGGGCCACAGTCCTGTGGCAGTAAAGTGTAGCTTATAAATAATTAAAGGGTGTTTATTCAAATCTAGCCAGCGAGCTCCCAGGTTATGCATTAATTTAATTACGGTGATAAGTTGTAAGAACACGACCTACTTAAATTTCAGTGATGAATGCTGATGAAGAGACCCATACTGTCTAAAATCATTTAGAATATAGTTTTCATAGGTTCAAGTTTTGGTGTGTGATTTTTAGTACCACTGTAATTAGAATACTAAGGAGCCATTACACTATATGAGGGGTTGAATAACTTAAGTTTAAATGGAAAACTGAAAGCTGTAAGTATATCGCATGAACATGAACAACTACCAATTCCGAGTGATCTTTAACACTAATGCTAAGAGAAGTAGTGAAGTGAAATACTTGGCACCAGTTCTTCATGAAGAGAAAAATGAAGCGAAAATGTTAACAAAAAACAGTATTACTCCCATGCGTAATCTCTTTCTCAACAAAGCGCAAGAAGCTATCACGAGTAAGACAATAGAAAGCTTACATTAAAAAAGTAATGGTAATCAAGATAAAAACGTAGCGTAAGACGCTTCGTTGCGGAAAGATAAGGGCTGATTTGAAGTAAAACTAAAACAAATTATTTCTAGGGTAAAAAGCGCGGTTTTGAAGCAACGTTGAGCCACAAAAAAGGAAACTGCCCAAGTCTAACACAAGATACGAAGTTCCCCTTGCAAACTGCAGAAGTGTACACCACCCAGGAGATCTGTACCTCAACAGAACATTGATCATGAAAGCTCGAATGCATGCGTAAGAGGGAGCGAGAAAGAGAAATGCAGAGCTACTCTCACCTGGGCCAGACAAAGACGCCGGGTCCCTGATCCCATTACCACGATTAAGGCGCCCAGATTGGCTGCCGGGACAAACAGGCCCGCCAGAGAGATTCTGCAGCTGCCCTACCAGGAGCGGCGTAGGATACGGAGAGCAAGCGAAAAAATTGAAGCTACTCGACAGTAACAGAAAATTTCGGTTGCGAAAGCGTAAACGAAGCAATCGTTTTGCGCGTAGTTGAGCTGATAAAAAGCCGAAGCATTCGGATATAAATACGTCAACGAAAAAGTGCAGCTGAGGCGACGTAGCAAGACCCACCGCTATGCAGGATTAAGGAAACTGACCCCTTTTACAATTGCTTTACCCTCGCAAAAAGCTCTCAGTTTCACTACCTCAAGAGGAAGAGGAACGAGAAAAGACTAGAAATATTGAAGCCTACGGATTTCAAACAAACCAAAAAGGTGCGTCTATGAATACGATGTAACAGAACAAGGCTAAAACTGAGTCTGTAAAAACTAATGTTTTCTTTTTTGTAGCAAAGTTTTGGAAGTTTTTTTTAACCCGCCACAGCAAAAGTAATACGCAAGAATGAAAGTACCTGTGGCGAACTGCAGCACTGGCTCCCACAGCGACTACAGATTAACTTGCGATATGATGAACTGTAGCTTTGAATTGTGCAGATAAGGCTTGGAAACAGGAAATTTAAAACAAAGCATTTACAATATAATTCATTAACTGAGAAAAGCACGAATTCGACGCTATACCAGCACCTAACAATTGTTAACAATTCTTAATAAAAACGAACCTTAAAGTAAAATACTAAATAATAAAATGGTATTCGTCTCAAAATATTGTACATTATATACACAGGGCTCCCACTAGACGACATAATTATACCAAACTAAAAAATAATCGTCGATAAATCTTTACGGTTTCGATCGCTGCGGTGCAAACTCTCGACTCACTATGGAATTTTGCAGAAATGTTTTCTATCGATTCTCTTTTACTACGAAAAAATCAAAATTCATGGCATGTAGAATCGCGATTGTTTTACTGTCTAGAAATATCATAAATTTATCCAAACAAAATGAATTCGAAATGCACAATGTCAAAGACGTCACGATTGTGCTCGAGATATTGGGCTGAAGACTCCCAGACACACACGTACATTTATGAACGAAATGAATCATGAAGTAGGCTGAAAATAAAGTAAAAAATTTTACTAAACGTAGGCCGTGATTGATCTCTCGTTTACCTGAGAGCGAATAACATTAGACTGATAAAGGTATATCTCGTAATGTTTTCGATTCAGTTGTGATAGATCAAGCTATGCAGGCTATGAATTAAATTTTTAAAATCTATAAGCCGGCATCGGCTGAAGCCTTCTAGTGATACAATTGAGAACCGAATTAGATTTATTTTGCCTAAGATACAGTTCAGGCAGTGATTAAACTATGCAATATATTACTTAAAAATTAGCAGCAGTTAACTTTATGTAACAATATAGTCAAAATGAAGGGCCACGATTCAACCCTGATAAAGATTTAGCTATTAGAAAGTCATGATTGAGTTTATACTAAAGTTATGTATAACAGCCGGCAGCGACTGAATGTATATAATGAAATCCTGCACTAGAGGGTGGATGATAAATCTAAAGTCAGGGCGTGCTTGAATACAGATAATAATTACATGCATTCTCAGTAAAACCAATGTGAGATTCAACTCCAAATCGGCGTCGCAGCCCGGGGATGTAACCGTTGCCACGGTCGATACTATCCGCTGGAGCGGCTCCAGAGACAGCCCATTGATATGTATATCATCTGCTTCATCATTTGAAACCTCGCCCAATAGATGAAAGAAAACGAGTTCGGCTCTGACTAATAACAACCGAAAGAGGAGTTTCCCCTGTTTTTACCGTTGCACCAGCGACAGTAGCTATGGAAGAACACTTAATGAGATTTGAAATCAACTCAATTTGGGTAATAGGGATGTAGAGGGAGGGAGCTACGGAGCATACGGGTTTAGAACTAAATAGGAAGTTCCGAAACTATATCACGAAGAAAAATTTAAAACGCGTACTGAAGGAAATATCCAACGCGTAATTTTTTTGTATTCTGGCCCTTTTTGTTTTCTCGATACATTCATTTTGGTAATATTGTAGCTCAATTTTATTAATATTTTGCCTAAATTTAACATTTTTCATTTATGGTGGTAAGCATTCAATTTTGAGTTTTGCTTCCAACATGTCGTTTTATATAATTAATTTAAAAGAGCCAATTTGTCATAGTCCTTGGTAATTTAAACTGTTAACATGGGCATTGCACGTATACTAATGAACTGTAGTAGTTCAGCTAATAAACAAAATAATTCAGAGGAAATAAGATACAAGAACGATTAAGCAGAATATTAGATCAAATCTTCAACATAAGTCTGAAGAAATACGTAACAAGTAATGTATAGATAGTGTTTCCAATATGTCTGGCTAAATTCTTTACGTACAGCTGCATCTAATACGACGCACATAAATCAAAAAAGTCTATTTTAACATACATGTGAAAACCAGGCCAAAGTTCTTAAGTAAATGAATATGGCATAATAGGGAAATCAGATGAAAATGTAAAAATAGCATGGCAGGAACGAGATTCAACTCTTTATTAAAATTTCAAGAATCTTAATTAAACCACAATGGAAAAATTGAGTTAATGGTTAGATATTTAAAAAATATAACTATAGATTTTAATGTAATAAGATTTTGAAAAAAATTGGGAAAAAAACTCAAATTTTGAAATGGCGTAATTGTAAACTACATATTTTCCTCGCTTCAACCTGTCTCCATGAGCAAAACCCTGCCCATGCGGCGTACAAAAGCTTGCCCTAATTACGGACGCTTCCGACGCTGTGAATGATAACACGTGGAAACAGAACAATACTTACTTTTACCTGGCGACCTTCATAAATTGGGTGAAGCTATGCAGCAAGTGGGAAAAGAAGGGGAAATACATTGAGGAGCACTTGAATACGTCCGCCAATGAAAATGGACTAAACATATTTAACGAAGTGCCGTTGACGAAGAAGTACTTACTATTAACTATCTAAAATATAAATCTAAACAAACGAACGAATCTAAGCAAATCTAACAAACGTTTCCTAAGCAAACGTTTGCGGACGAAAAATGTACAAAAAAACAGGAGTATGTCCTACCAATTACCCACAAACGTTGTTTGAAGGACTGTAGTGACAGTCTTTAATAATGCTCGTCTATTTCATCCCTAAAAGTCTTAGAGTATCATTAAATTTACAATAAAATTTACAATCAAATGTAATAAAACATCAACACGCATGTATTCGTAACAAGCTGAGTACGCCATTCTGAAAGCTTTGAAGGAATTTCGTGAGAACGATATAACAACTTGCATGTAGGCCGCGCCGCTCGTTCAAAGCAGAGAGCGTGGCACCGTACGTAGAAAGAACAACTTGCTACGTTCAATTAAATTTAATTTCAAACTGTTTCAATAAGATACGGATCGACGCCCGGAGTTAATAATGACTTCGGACTCGGATGTACGAATCCGAAATGTAAACAGCCATATCATTCAGTCCTTGCTCTATGTAATGTCTTTTATCACTTCTGAAACTTTTCACAGGATGAATTTGTCTGAAAATTATTTTTATCCAGTTAAGTATTGACAAGTTTTTTGCTGAATGACGCACATGTGCGGCATTTTGCTACCTGATACTTCAGCTCAACTGCAATTTAGCTTTTGATAATTGCTATCATTAGCTCTTGAATTTGATGCACATGTGCTTTTTCGTTGAACATGTACCAGCTTTCACTTTGTAGAACCCCTACGATAAGAAAAACTGTGATGTAAATGCTTGTTCCCACAAACAATTATAATGGAATCAAAATAACGAAACAGATTTCCATGATGACAACGAATGGGTTAAAATTTACTCACTATGTTATCTTTTTAATTCAGTAAGATTGTTGCATACACCCTTAAAATTCACAACCGGTTCTGATTCTTGCAGCTCTATTTTTTTCAAGTTTATACCCACAGTATAAGAGTAAATGGTATCCGGCATTTCCTGACACGATTAAGGAGTCATATTATCAGGCTCCAATCATTTGGGTCCATTTCGCACGCAGATATTGACTAAATAATCTTAGCCGCAGAGTAAATTTATTTTCCGTAATTAAGTGTACAGGATTAAACAGTATATGTGGTTCGGTTAACGAGTTTCAGAGATTTTTTAATATGTTTTTCCACTCATCTTTCTACGTCGGAGGGTATCTTTGCCACGAAAGGAAAATCACAGAAAAAGCTTCGAAGTTTTATTGCAGAAATTAACGGCATGATCTTGGTGCAGAATTTCATTGCTGGTATAAACGCATGATGCATAGTGCCAGAGTTTTATTGCTAATATTGATGCCATTATGCATAATGACAAAGTTTTATTGTAGAAATTATAGTCACGGTGCAGAGTCCCAGAACTTTCTTTGCCGAAATTAACGCCGCGATTTATAGTGCCAGAGTTTGATTATTGAAATTAATCCGACGATGATTATTGCCATAGTCTCATAGCTGAAATTTATGCCATGGTGCAGACTGCCAGGCAGAGCACATCTGCAGCCAAGCTATCAACGAAAACCTTAGCTTGGACAAGCTGTGTCGAACACCTGCTGGATCTTGGCCCTGGTCATACAGGCTGTATTAATCGTTAGGTTAATGAGGAGTGAATATTTAGAGAATGCAGATTCATTGAACACTGTGCATTTTAATCATTTTATAAGTTCGATGAATTTTAATTGGGAATCTCGTTCCAATTGTCTCGTTTGTAGTTCAGCTTTCGAAACTTGAGTGTGCTCTTGCAAGCGAGATACGCAAAAGAGAAGCGAATAAGCGGTGTTGCCCGAACGAAGAGATGACATCTAATAACTGTTAATGAAGTGCCCGAAAACAACGGCGTGTTCCTCTAGAACGGAAGTTTCAAAAATAGATTATTTATTTTTGAAATAACGAATTAACAGCAACTTAAAACACGAGGACCTTCGGGTTCGACTCCTGATGCATTTTTGCTTTGGAAAGAAATGATTTTGCTCGCCAGTAATTACAGCATGTCTAGCCTGGAAAAAAGCCAGTACGGGATTTGAGGCGTCTTCCCGAGTTATCGAAAACCTCCTCAGCTGTGGATTCATCAAAAATTGGATCTCAAAGAAATTTAGACCGTACGAGTGGGTTTCCGACGCAGGCCCTAGAGAACTTTCAGCTTCATGCCGAAGAACAATTTTTCTTTCAAGATCATGGAGAAGCTCTTCTAGGGTTTTTGCAACTCGTCTGGTCTTCTCCAAACAGGGATGAATATTCTAACGGCTCGCACTGAATTGTGAAGAGACTTTTCTGCAATATCACTGAAAGTTCTAACACTAGCGAAGAAAATTTATTCATATCAACTTCGAAAGCTTCGCTGAAATAGTCGCTTTCAAATTTCGAACTTTTCAAACCAAACTAATCCCGTTCCCTGCGGAGGGTATAATTTAACTCAAATTTAATTTGCATGCAGTAATATACGTGATTTCTTTTCAAAGTAATATACGACATAGTTTCAACATGAGTAGTGTATGTTAAAAACTAGTCCTTAAATATCTCACGGACAGGCCCTCTAGTGGCACGAGCACTGCACGGTTACAGAAACGTTCAATCAGACCCGTCATGATAACGTCAGCTCAAAATGAGACTTCTCATTCCTCATGGAATTCACGTTTAAGTGCTCGAGAAAAAGTTAGACGCTAAACAAAACTGTAATTTAACTCATATAAGCCATATGTTTTTTTCTCACGTGTTTGGCAAATTATGAATAAAATTGAGAAACGAGGTTTCCCAATAAAGAGTAGAAAATATTATTCAGATATGTAAAACGGAAAAGGCGCCTTATCCTTTGATTTATCCTTTGATTTGTTAAAATTTATCCAACTCGTTAAAACAACGAACTACACAGTTGTAGTAGCAGTAGTAGTAAGGATAGCAGCACTTTAGTAACTCAGACTATCTCGCACCAAAAGTGAAGAGACCATTCATTAGTATGGACTTTGAAGAACGCGGAATCTACGCACAAGGTGTGTTCCCGAAAAACATCTTCAGCGCATGGGAAACGCAAGTTAAGAAAGAAGAGGAAGAAAAGATAAAAAATCATTAGCGTTGGAAGCATGAAAATAAAAAAAAGCAAAGTGGCCACGAATGATAGACGTCCCGAAGGCCTAGCTAAAGCTGAGGTAGCCCAACAGTGTCCCCATGAGAATGCTGGTCCCCATAGCATAAGATGGACAAACCCAACTAACCTCAACCTGCTGCTTATAGTCTATCCCACGCCCCCTGAGGTGAGACGACGTGCACGGAATACTTTCAAGCCTCTTACGAATGCCTAAGAGAAACGCACAGAAAATTTCATTGTTAAAAGTTACACGCCATGCAATATGGTAAACATTCCAATCTATTATTTTCCATTGTATTCAGACGCATAAAATAATGGAGACTTGCCCATTGAGAAGCAGGATTTATCAGATTCAGTACTTCAAGAAGGTCTAGAAGTGGCGATCAGCGCAAAAGACGTTTAGGCCTACAGGCGCCGTGGGACCGTATTTGGGGAGTGGAGGTTGCCCGCGCCGCTCTCAGCGGAGGAGCGCAGGCACAAACAAGGCAAGGAGGGGATCAGGGGGATGAGCGACTATGAATCACACACTAATTTTAACACAGCCGGTCAAAATTAGAAGTCATATCTGAGCTGAGATAACGCTGAAAAGAACGCTATTTCAAGTTCTTCCGCCTGAACTTCATGGTATAATTTGGCGTTAGCAAACACTCGCATTTTACGCATGTACAATCCAAGTGTTAGAAAATGTGTTTGATAGTTTTATAATTCTCAAAAATTATACGTATTAGGAAAGGGAAAAAATAGCAAAAGACGGTGCAGGGAAGGTTGAGTTGAGCCACTGACTTTCATTTAAATGCATAGAAATTTGCTAACATTCCAAGAAATGAAAGCATCAAATTTTATAAAATTATGAGATTATTAATCAAATGGTACGAGCTGCCCTCAGTTGCTTAGGTGTACTTACTTTAAACATTCAATTGGTTTTCAAGCTCCGTGTCATTTCAAGATATATACCACGGTTTCAGATTCAGGTTCAACGAACGAAACTCATTCCGTCGAATTATTGGCCGGACGAAAAAGAGTAAACCAGCAGGCTGGAAACATCAAACGCGTTGCGATGTTATTTGACACATGACCGACCACTGTGAAAACCATGATTACAGGAGCGGGGCATCCTAGCTCTGGCGTTGGTGGATTGCTATCGCAGGCGAGTGCATCACGCGATCTTCTTCTCCCTTAGAACCGCGGTGCCTTGCCATGGTTAGTAGGCCGGCCTGTTAGAAGACAGCGACCAGTAAAAGGAGAAAATTCACGTCGCTTGAGCTGTTATGATAGAGCAGCCCAAATTGTGATATTGAGTACCAAGCTTACTTGGCAACAAAATGAGCTGCAAAACAAAGGCGTTTGATCAGAAGCAGAAGAAGGTTGGGGCCGCCACGCGTTGGTCATGAATAATGCAGATGAGGGCATAGCAGGCCTAGTCCCTCACTCAAAAATATCCTATTGGACCGGGGGAGAAGGAGAATAAGCTCGTAACCCCCGGAGCAGGGATTTGTGGCGAAACAAACATTTCGAGCGAGACCAGAATTTCAAAGACTTCGAAATCTGAAAAAGAAATATAGCTCGCTCAAAAGGGGGAAGAACTAGGCAAGAAATAGTGTTGGTATAAAGTTAAGCAAGGTCTTTAATGAGGGAAAAATGGCTATGCACCGGAGATTTAAACTGGAAAAGCATAAAAAAGGTTGCACGATGATAGAAATTCGTTTTGACTGGTAAACGACTGATTCAATACACATCTACTCGTATATAGAGGAAGTATAATACTGAATTCCGTTCCTCAGAGATAATAATTTAATGAGCATGGAAATAAATTTCATGGCAATGAGTCCGATCTTGTTTCAGCAACACCCTCAAGCAAATTTCAAAAGGGAGGGTATATCAAACGAATGGGTGAAAAGAATTCTTTCTCCGGGCGTAGGGACTTTTCGTTCGAATTCCCGGCATTCGTACACCTTCAGTTCGACGTTACGTGCGGAGGCACGTGAATAATCGTCGAATGATTGATAGCATGGCCAAAAAGAAATGGGTTAAAATTTAAAGCAATTCTAAAAAAATGAAAATCGGCAATCATGATACCAAATATCAAACGTAGTGGTATGAAAAGAGTGCATTGTTTTTGGCCAACCTTATACAGATATTTTATGAAAACATGGAGGAGCAAAATCATATCACGCGGTACTGGGTCTATGACATGCATTGCACTTAAACATTTAAACATTTATTTACCACAAGTAATTTACATCAGATACAGGTTTACAATCAAATGAGGAGTGACGAAGAACCGGAATCAGGATATATACCACATGTGGACCCGAATAAGCAACAAGGCTTCTAGGGCAACCTATACAGAAATTAAGGCATTCAGTTTACAGCATATCAATGATTAATGATGAAAAAAGGCTTAAGGTTACACTCAGGTATGTCAGTTACAGGAACTGAATGAGTTGGTTAAAATTAACATTAATATTAAGGTCAAAACATGGTATGAATTTAGCAATTTGGATAAGAAACTAACATACATACACAGCTTTGAGTACATATCTCGACAGGTCGACGTTCACAAACGTATGTATACTCCTATAAAACAGGTGAAATATTTTAAAATTACAAAAATGATATGAGAATTACAAAAATGATATGATTACACTTACCACGGCAATGAGCGTGTACGTCAATAGCGACCGTATCAACCTGATGTTAGAATAGCTAATTTATTAAATTCATTCAAAGTTTTAAATTCAAAGATCAATTCAGTATGAAACTTTCCATGAAACTAGAGCTGCTCACCAGTAATTAGTGATGAAGAGCTAATAATTAATCGTGCCGATTTCCACACGGTGCTCAATTCATAAACTTCACGCGAGTGGGGCAATCAAAACTGAAAAATTTACCAATACTTGTTCGTAGCAGAATTATTTTTGAACTTGGTGTTAAAACATATGTAATCTCATCTTCGTAACACAAGTTATGCCATTTCCGAACTGATACCTAATTTTTTCACGGCCAGTACGCGTTGACTCCTTTCTGATCAAGATATTTTTTTGCTTTAGTCGAAATCAATTGAAATAAAATGTCTGAAAATTCTGTTCTTTTATTGTAAAAGCTTCTGAAGAAGGGGTTAAGTAGAGATGATTGGTTCGGATATTTCAAAATGATTAATTTTTTTCATTAGGCTTAAACAAGTAATACCACGTGAGCTTAATCATGTGAGCTTAAACAAGTAATGCCACTCCCTTGCGCACTCTATTTTAGAACTTTGTTACCTTGACATGTTTTTTAAGTGACAAACATAACGATCAGCTGTTCTTGGGGAGTTAGTCAAGTCAGAGCACTCACTGTTGATAATGAAGCAGTCTTATCTCACCTCTTTTTGCGCAAAATCAATATGAACGATATTTGTGAAAGCTGAAGCAAGTGCGTGAGCCAAAAATATTTAGATTTATTTTAATTTTCATGCCTTATAATTGTAAAAAATCTCAGAAATAATCAGAAATCTCAGAAGAAATCTCAGTTATGCATCTTATTCAAGTTGACGGCAGGTGAACTATACTATTTACATAGTGTGCCAATCTATAGAAATTACTGAGCAGCGTTTACGTTAAGAACACGCGCTGTGGGCGAAAAATCCACAGAATTTTGTCATTTTAAGAACACCGTTGCCGGTGTTTCTCATCTCCACTCAGACATGTTTCCCTAATTCAACGAAACGTGCATGAACTGATGAACATTTTCCTCAGAGCCGTACAGCAGCTACAGTCCCTTCTCGTAGCAGCAAAGTCAGCTAGGAAAAAGCGGGTCTGAATGGCAAGCGTACAGCGCCATCACAGAGTACGCAGTATAGGACAGAAGCGAGACTTGCACTGCATTACATCAGGAATGGGATCCTCATAACAGAACAAAGTTTCATATGCACACTACCACAGAACAAAAGGCGGAGGGCCTTTTGTTATAGGTAAGAATCATAGCAAACAGTAATGTTTGCATGACAGTTACGCATTTGCGCAGAGCTCTGATGCAAAGGAGAGCAGCAGCCATGTACTGTCAAGTCCCCGCAGCAATAAAGGGACACGACACATGTTGACACTTCCCTAAGGTGGCCCAAATTAGAGAACCTGAGGTGCACACTGAAACAACTCCGCTTCGACTTCAGTTCCAGCGAGTAACTAATTTTATAATTAAATCTCGCGGCCACTTTGGCAAATTATTATGAGGTCTGCGATGTTGTCATTGCATAAAGCATAAAATAGCGCCTATTCTAAGTGTATGAAAACTGCAAATGGAGGCATAAAATTACGTTGAAAATTGAATTATTGAGTGTACTTTAAAACCGTCATACGGTCTACACCAAGCCAAATTTTGACGCGCTCGCTCCCAGTTGTTAAAAACTTGACTCGAACAATGAAGGCAAGATGAAATGAAACCACATTAGTTGATATCAAATTAATATTTGATGTACTTTATCCTTGCTGAACACCAAGAAATAATTCTGCTTAATAAACGTATTTCCACTCGGGAAAAGACCTATATGTAGGTCTTTGAAGCGCTTCAAGTGCAAAAGTCATCACTGACACGTAAATCCGTGAATAAAACCGGGTGGTAGTTTCTCCATCCTAAAGCCAGGCCAATGAATACCTTTAGGGACAGCCTCTTCCAATAAGAACTGATACCATAGCTAGAACCATAGACAAACGACACCTTAATCTCTCACATACGAGAAAATTACTCTACACTAAGAAGTTTTCACATACGAGTCCAGCAGCCGCTTTTCACCAGTTACAAAGTTCGCTTTGCACCAAAAGAAACCAGAAAAGAAGGTGAGAACAGAAGACGCCGTGTCCGCACACGAGCTCGGGGAAATGATAACTCTGCTGCTCCTCGAATGCATAAACGAAAAATAGAAATTAAAGTTAATTTAAAACCATCAACACTAGACAAACAGTTACATATTTCAGCTAAATATTCCGTTGATAGCTGAAATTTTTGCGCTGAAGAACGCTGCATTTGGTGGTACGTTCAATAATACAGACCCTACTGCTTCCCTTCACCGTAGGAACGATGGTCGTGCAATCCTTCCCATTCTTAAAATATTGTTCAAGTTCTCATGTACTGAAATACTGGAGGACAATATCGGCCAACGCACAACTTGGGAAACACAAGGCAAGGAGGAAAGGACAGAAAATTTCATGCCTAGTGATTATTATACGAGGCAACACATTCATATATGAATGAATATAGTTCAGGGGAGTAATTTCCACATGTTCTGGTTTCCAGAAAAACAAGGTTTTTCAATTCAGTAGACAAACTGTTTCAGGTAAAAACTTCTTTCTGTCTTCGAAAAACGTCCGTCCTGTCTGTCTCGCCCTGTGTCACCAAAACGAGCGAAACAAAGCTAGGTATGCACCGTGAAACAAAATAAAGCAAGGCGTCCAAGCTAATAAAAGGAAAACTACGAAACTGTCAACGTGCGCGGCAATTATTCAGCGATGCCGCGAAGGCTGCGCAAGTATGGACGCCTCCGTAACAGTCCGCAAGTTTGTTGTGAACTGTCGTCACGAGTTGCTGGAGTGGAGAGCACAGCAGCCACCGCCGAAAAAAAGAAAGGACTGACAAAACTTCCCACGGAAAATCGAACGGGAAAAACTTTTAGAACGAACTTGGAGACGAGAAATGCAGAGAAACATTTTAGCAGATGAGGAAAATCAAACTTTAGAGAGTTGTGAAATTTTTCTCGTGCATGAAATTTCCATGGAAAGAAGCAGGGGAAACTTTTTAAGCGCTTTTTTTCCAGGTAGCCAGGACAATGCTTTCATTCGTCTCAGGGAAAGGGACCCTCATCTACATTTCCCGAGGGAGAAGAGTCCGCCTCATTGATCACTCGCGCATCAAAAGAAGTGATGCGTAATTATTCAAGAAGAGATATGAATGAGAAGCACTCTGCACATTCAGTTGACTCAAAGGTAAAGAGAACCACAAAAAAATTATCCCATTTTAAACTCACTTTATAAAAAGACGCAAACCAAGAACAATTCGTAAATGTACGGTCGAATTCTAAAAAATAGTCATGCCATGGATAACTTTTATTTTTATTATTGTTGACATGCATAGAGTAAAAACACTAGTACCAATAGCGAATTTGTCTTCACTAACTCGGATCCAGGCATCCATCATCTGACGGGGGTAATTTGCGCTAGATATCATCG